>WWET01006775.1:51300-62923 GCA_011038615.1 Limnodynastes dumerilii | reverse complement strand
TTATATAAAGGAAGAGGTGTAATAGAACATGAAGGTATGAATAGAAAGGGGGACATAAAGAAAATGTGTGGAAAATTGATTTCCCTGAAAGGGTAGTTGATAAGTGGAATATTCTCCCATCTGAGGGGGTAGAGGTAACATAGTTGAACAGTGTAAACATGCTTGGGAAAAATATGAGAATATCATAAATCTCGAACTAAATTGAGGGTAAATAGGGTCCAGGGTCAGTTTAGTTTTAAATATACAGTTCGGCAGACTGGAGGGGCCGTGTGGCTCTTATCTGCCGTCACTTTCTATGTAAGTATGTCCACAAACTCATCACTACCCCGTACTCATTATTCAATCTTTGTCATCCCCACAAAATCATTACTCTCTCTTCACATCCCACTGCTGGAGTCCTTATTATCCCCGTCCTAATATAGTACCCCTACATTGCTCCATCCCTGTGTCTGACTATCAGGGTCCTCATTATCCCGATCCTAATACACTACCATCAGAATCATGGCTACCTCTCTTGTTATTCAGTATGTTTTTACTCATTATTTCATTTTATTACTGGGGCACTTGTTTCTCCCCAAAATCATCATTACTTCATCCCCATATCCCAAAATATAAATTCTGAGCATGTGAGACCTCATTCTCCTTGACTACTGACTACCATCTCCTCAGAATGAGCCTGATCCAGAACTACGGCCACCGCTGTTTTGCCGATCTGCACATGTGCCGGGCAGATGATGTCCGGCGTAGCTAGGGAAACCCATTCCTTAGGATCGGGCGTCCCTAACTGTTACTGTAACTGTTACGGTTGAAGGAGCGTTCCTCGTCGTAACTACCCAACAGTTACGGAAGGAAGGCGGGGGGAGGTAAGGAAATGAGGGCGGGAGGCCAGGTTTGGCCACTTACGCTCCTGTGGGCGGCGTCATTACACTCTGTTACGCCGGCTGAAGGTAGGGTAGCCTTCAGCCGACGTCACAGTGTGTAATTACGCCGGCCACAGCGGGAGTGTCGGGGGAGTTAATACGCACAGCGCATCGGTGGAGGTCTAGATCAAGCCCTATGTCTTTAACCCCTTCCCACGTCTGACTGGTCCTCATTGACCCTTTCTAATATCTTACTGGTATCACTGCCATTAATCCCTTCCTAAAAGCTTCCAGAAATATTTTTAACCCCATTAAATCTCCCTAGCATCATAATAATTAATATTTAGCCCAGGATTCTCATTAACCCATTCCTAGCATCTTACCCTCTTCCTGTCTGATTACCAGGATTCTCATTAACCCATTCCTAGCATCTTACCTTCTTCCTGTCTGATTACCATGATCCTCATTAACCCATTCCTAGCATATAACCTTCTTCCTGTCTGATTACCATGATCCTCATTAACCCTTTGCTAGCATCGTATGTTCTTCTGCCTGATTACCAATATACTCGTTAATCCTTTCTAGCATCTTATCGTATTCCTGCCTTTCAGGGTTCTCATTAACCCATTCCTAGCATATAACCTTCTTCCTGTCTGATTACCAGGATTCTCATTAACCCTTTCCTAGCATCGTATGTTCTTCTGCCTGATTACCAATATACTCGTTAATTCTTTCTAGCATCTTATCGTATTCCTGCCTTTCAGGGTTCTCATTAACCCATTCCTAGCATCTTACCTTCTTCCTGTCTGATTACCAGGGTTCTCATTAACCCATTCCTAGCATCTTACCTTCTTCCTGTCTGATTACTAGGGTTCTCATTAACCCTTTTCCAGTATGACCATGACCAACGCTGTGTTTCTCATTAATTCCAAAGCTTTGTTTTTCATTAATTCATCTGTAACCTGTTCCTTTGATATCATAAACCCTTTCTTGCTGCGTCTAGTAATTTCGTTAACCCCTTCCTAGCACCTGACTTACCAGGAACATCATTAATTCCCAGTACAGCAGAGTAACATTATTAACACCTTCCCTTACAGATGACTCACCAGAAATATCATTACTGTTCCCTTCATACCTGACTCATACAGAATATCATTTACCTTTTTCTGCCATCTACAGTGACTCACTCCAGTATTTGAATAAAAAAATCTATAATATATCCATATGGAGGATTATTAACCCTTTCTTCACATCAAGATAGTGGGGAAAAGCCACCAAGTGCTTTCACTGACTGTTTATGGTTTCAGACAGTGCTCTCTTTGTATGAAAAGGGTCCCGGAACTCAACTAATGTTATAAATTGATATAATTGTCCCCCTGTAAAATAGTCCACAGTTATGCCCGTAGTTCCTTATATGTAGTTGTTTTTATATTTTCTTAAATAAAGTGAAATAATGCAGAATAAAAATCAAGGAAGTTTATACAGTATGTCATATGCTTGTACATTAATATTTATTATAGCGCCCTCAATCTTGATTTAATAACCAGATTAACATTAAAAATGAACTTACTGGTGCCCCACTTTGACTTTGTGCCCTCGGCAACTGCCCCTATCACACACACCTAGTTACTGCCCTGTGACCAGCTTTGTGTGACCCCTCCATCCAGCAGTATTAGTGACCTCTCAGTCCTGTGAGTTAGATTTGAAGTTGGCAGAAATAGAAGAACTGAGAATGTTTATAGGAAACAGACTGTTATGAAACCTCTGTCCTTCTCCTCCGCCAGAATGAAAGGACATCTGCAGCCTGACCCTCTGCTTGCATTGATACACATAGTTCTAGCAATTTGTATAAAGATTGCAAGTTTTCAAAGCTTTCAGGACTGAAGTAAACATGGAAACTTTATCACACAAGGGGAAAAAGTCGATTTTTCCCGTTGATTTGTAAATTGCTGGATTTACTATGGCCTTAAAATCGACAAAAATTCTTCCTTTTCAAAATCGCCATTTGGAAGATCACCATGGCGATTTTGAAAATAAAAAATATATACATAGCTGGATTTACTAAACTTTGCTTTAGTAAAATCGCGGGAAAATCGTAATAAATAATGCACCTGCCATGAGTGTCGCTTTGAAGTAAAGCGACACTCATTTAAAAAAAAATAAAAAACACATAAAAAAACAAAAATTGTTTTTTACACTTAAAAAAAACATACCGTGGCATGCTCTTAACCCATAGCATGCTGCCGCATTTAGTACTATAAGGCATAGCTTGCCCATGTTTAGCAGGGCATGCTGTGCCTTATAGTCCCTTAGGCAGCAGCATGCTAAGGGTTAAGAGCATTTCACGGTATGGTTTTCTTTTTACAAACACTAAAACATTTTTAATATATATTTTTTTACAAAGGGGCACGATCTGTGGTGATTTTTTAAGATCGTTTTATTAAGAAAATTATAATTAACCCTTCAAAAATTGCCACACATCACTTTCGATTAAAAATCGACAGCACAAAACGCTCCTTTGTGAATCTGGCGATTTTTGAACAATAAACGCCGGAAACTCACAGCGATGGCTGGTGAGTAATAATCGCCACTGAAATCATCCCATAGTAAATCTAAACCAAGGACTTCATTCTGTGCAGAGATTTTTTTGATTGTTTGCTCTTTCAGAACCCTGGACAGCGTCTACATTGTCAGGAGTGAAAGCTGCTCAGTGTCATAATCTCCCATACATACTCTGTGTATGGTCACATTCACAGGTTCAGATATTATTAAAGCATCAACTCCAGGATTTTGCAGGCTGCTACCATCACAGTCACACGATGTAGTGAGCAGAGAGGTTTTGAAAGACCACTCTGAGCTCAGTCTTCTATGTGAAAGTCTCCTTCTCATCTCTGTGCCATCACATGAGTGGCTGAGAGCAGTAATCTGGTGTCTGTGCTAATGGAGTTGCAGCCATTAGGCAATGATTCCCTCCCATGAAACAAAAAGGTAACAGAGATAGGCTTCGGGCATAAAAGTCTAGGTCAGACCCACAGTGACCACAGAGCTGCTCCTCTTTGGATCTGCACATCTGTCCAACATCTAAGTCATGAAAAACTTTGGGTCCTGCACCACAAGTGAAAGTTGATGAAGAGGAACCAGTGCGAGTGGCAGCGGGGGAGATGAGCACAGCGTGGAACCGCCGGAGGAGGATCCAGACCTGGCGTAGCAGCAGTGCTGGAGGGAGAGGACCCAGTGGTGGACATAGAAGAAAGAAAGACTTACCTGTCAGAAGATCCTGCAGCGCTGGCGGTAGGCCATCAGGCTGCTGGATGGGACGGGCAGGAACCTCAGGAACCGGCTGGCAATCAATCAGTGCTAATTGGCTTCTGGCTGGTCACATGGTATGGGCAGCCATTTTGAGTCCTTGCTGTGATGCAGTGAGCCTTGATTGGCTCATTGCATGATGGCACCCAGTGCCCAGGGTGCATTGCAGCGCCCAGGGTGCATCACCCCAATCAGGGCTCACCACGTCACCCCTCCCATCCAGCCCTGCAGCAGGGTGTATACAAGAGGTCAGTAGTGGCCGGGAAGCGACGGAAGATAGAAGAAAAAGAAGGAAGAGGAGGACATCGTGGCAAGAGCTCCCATAAAGAAGAGGAAAAGAAAGAAAGGGCCAGAAGCAGCCGAGGTTTGTGTTAGCCATCACTGGGAGGTGGCCGGCAGACTGGACCTCCCCAGAGGAGAGAGTGGAAGTGGTGCCATAAGAAGATGGGTACGGTTTCAGTTGAGTGCCATATGCAAACTTTCTCCATCTGGCCTCCAATGCCTCCCAATGGCTTGGACTTAGGCCCTCACCACCCCACTGGACCACCAGGGCGCTGAAGTGGGTGGGTTCCTCCAGGATTCTTAGGCTCTAGTGAGAGGAGGCATCCACAGGTGGGGAAGACGAGAGAGAACCACCTGTCCAGTCATTAGTAACACTAGGCAAGGGAGGCAGTTGTGATGAGAGATATAATGTAATGAGAGGAAGGGGCTGGACTTGCAGGAGAATTGACGGGTCTCCTGGGATAATTGGAGAACTGCCTGAATTTCAGGATTCTCCCGGATATTCCAGCCCTCACCTATATCATCATATTGCCATTAACATGATTTAATAATTGATTTACTTATTCTTTTACCAGCAATGGGCCTGATCCAGAACAACGCATTGGAGCGAATTTACGTGTGGCGAAGACGTAAAATCGCCTATCTCTAAGTACTGCGGATGCGCACCATAGAAAATACGCTCATTGGCGTAGCGTAATTGTGAACGTATGGGACATTCATGTATTTGCCACGTAAATACTTACGTGTGGGCGTGCTAGTTTTACGTGAGTCAACAATACGTTCCATTTATGTGAAGTAGGTGGAGGTTGTATGTAAAGTGTACAGTATGGGCGCGCTAAGCGGCGTACGTTCACGTAGTCTATACATCCGTTAGCGGACGTACGCTGTTACGCGAAAAAAAGTTAAGGTAGAGTTTGTAACGTGAGCATAGGGACGCTGGAGGACGTCCCCTCCAGCGTCCCTACGGCGCTACTATGGACGCCCGATCAACGATCGGGTGTTTCCATAGTGACGCCGGGCAACATCTGCCCAGCGTATGCGCATTAAAGCTACGGCCGTCGTACTAGCGACGGCGGCCGTAGCTCTGGATCATGCCCATGGAGCATGGTGCACAATGCAATGCTGCCATAAAGCAATTAGTATAGAAGGTGGGAAAGGACTTTTGGTAAATTATTTGATGTTGAAACTTCGTCTATGAAATAATAGATGAAGAGACAGTTTGTCCTGCCTTATCTCTCAGTCATTCAGCCATTTATCATCTATATATTATTTACATTCCTGTCTTGTTGAGAATCCTGATGTTGAAAAGCCGCCCAGCTGACGCACCAGTACTCAGGCAGAATCTGACCTACATTCATCAGAGACACGAAAGCAGCCACGCGTTCTGACACCGGGAAGACACAACTTTATGGCGTTGATATATTTGTCGTTGCTAAGATGTCCTCAATCTGTTTATTGTATATTTTCTTTGAGGGCATTACAATGTAATAAATGTGTCCCCTTTTTTTATACGCCTAACAACGGTGGGCCTGAAAAAGAGGTGCCCGCAAATCAGAACGCAGGGCATGTGCTGGACATGCAGGTACTCATCCTAAAGCGGAAAATCTGGGAGACTCACGAAATTCAGGCCTATATCCCGCAAGTCCCTCCCATTACTGCCATCCATAATGTTACTAGCGATTGGGTGGGACTTAATGATGGGAGTTTCAACATCAAACCCCACCCACATCCAGGAACAATATGGATTGCAGTAGTGCTGGACGGGGTTGGGGCTTAATGGCACAATTTGCATAAATAGTCCCGCCTCCATGTCTGCATCTCCGAGATCTCCCGGGAGAAGTAAAACGTCAGCAACCTTGTTGAAAGATGGACGCAGCAGCAGCGGCACCTGTGGGTGACAATACGGCACATAGCCTACGGGCACAGAGCAGCCAATCCCAGTGTAGCATACGGAACTATATACATGGTGCAAGTGTAGGGTCATGCACTGGAATGTATACTGGAGTTGGAGGTTATGTATAGTTTGAGCGCTTCAATCAAGGTATAATTCACTAAACTTCATTCACTAAAGTCGCTTTTTGGCAGCGATTATGATTTGCAAAAAATCTTGGCATTTATTATGCTGCGCTTTTTGAAGGCGATTTATCATCGCTGCCGATGTTCATCGATTTTTTCATGGAGAAATCACTGTGCTTTTATGTTTAAAAGCACGGCAATTGTCCTTGGAAAAATGGCCGTCCATGCTAAAAACCCTTATCATGCTGGCACTGATATTACTAGAAGGCACAGCATGGCCATAAAATAAACAGACGTTACTTACACTTTACATCCTAGCATGTCACAACACACTGGTGAACTTATCTAACCCCCTTTGGATGTTATCTATTACACGTGGCCACTGTAATGTAAATGCTGTGACATCTTCGTATTAAATTTATAAAAATGTACTTTTCCCATCAGTATTTTTAAATACCGCATGTGGCCAAAGATGGTGAGTTATGCCTATTTGACCTCCTTTAAAATTGTCCCCAAATTGTGTAATATTATTATTTTGCTGATCAAATCTAAACCGTCATCTCCGTTCCTTAAAATGTTGAATAATGTCTGCTGCAGGTTAAAGCGAAAAAAAAAAGAAAAAATTTACACTCACCGTTAAGCTGTCATCTGTGTGGGGTAAGTTGCTAGCTGATGGGTAGCAGTTGCTAGAAGTCTTCTTCTTGACCCGTAAAGAAAATCTGAATTTACGAAATTTCAGATTTTTCTCAGCCAGCTGCGAACTGGCTGGGAGTTCGATTGCTTTTGCCTCGAGGAGACATTGCAATCAATCCATGGAGCACTGAGCTTTCAGTGCTCCAAAAAGTTATAAAAAAATAGTCCCCCAGTCCATTCCCTAATTCTAACCCTAAACCTCCCCCTCACTAACCGAAGCCTAACCCTCCTTTCCTGACCCTAACCTTCCCTTAATCGCAGCCTGATCCTAACCCACCATCTCCCGCAGCCTGACCTAACCCTACCCCCCTGCAGCCTGACCTTAACCCTCCCTCCCCTACAGCCTGACCCTAACCCTCCCTCCCCTGCAGCCTGACCCTAACCCTCCCTCCCCCACACAGATAGTTTACTCACCTGTCCCTGTTGTAGAGGAGGTGCGGCGGAAGGATATTGTGGATTGCGAAAGTGAATGGGTGAAGTATGCCGAACGACATACTCTCCCATTCATTAAAACAAAGTAGAAAAAGGAAAGTATTCGAAAAAGGAACTTTCGATTGTCCCTTTTTCGGTAATCACATTTTCTTACCGGAGATTGCAACCGGGTGATGGCATAAGCGCAGGCAAAGTCCCAGGACTTTGGTCGATTTTAGCAAAATCGACTTTAGTAAATGGAGCCCCAAATATTGACCCCAGCAGCTATTTCATACCTTTAGTATTGCATTTGAAGTATGAAATTCTAAGGCATGTGTCTGATATAGTTTAGACATGGCCTGGGGCTGGTGCAAATGATTTGATGTAAACAGCCCTTTGTTACGTCTGTGATCGGCTCTGGATTGGGGGGCACTTGCTTTGGCCCTTACTGTACATTGACTACATCCTTCCATCCCTTCCCTCCCTCTACACACCCCTGAGAACGCAAGCCGCCGCCGCAGCTCGAGTTGCTTTTGGATCTGAATGGGCTGAAATGGCGTGTTCTTCGTTTCCGTAAATCATTCCGCAATACGCTACAATACGTCAGTAAGATGACCTCCAGACTGGGCCCGGTGTGGCTATGACATGAAGGCAGGGTTGACGATTTTTTATTCCTTCTCTCTGGAGAAATTGGAGAGAAGAAAGAGATACTGTTATAGGGGGCGTGGCTTAATGACGCAATTTATGCAAATCTCAGCCCGATTCCCCTCCCCCTGCCCATCAACATTACCATTCATAGTGTTACTGTCCCACCCAGTCCCTAGGAATGCTGGGAATGACAGTACTGATAAACGGGGTGGGAATTGAGGCTGTGATTTGCATAAACTCACGGCTTCAAGCCCATTGAGGGTCATTTTTTCCGGCTCTCTCGGGATGCCAGAAGCAATGTCCGAATTTTGGGAGTCTCCCGAATTTTCCGGGAAAGTCTGCAACCTGGCATTAAGGTGTGTCTGCCTAAATGGTGTGTGAACGATGCACTGTTTATGGGAACAAAAATGACATTACAAGTCTCCGCTGTGGAAAAAGACGCGACACGCCACCATGGTAGTGTAGATTATATCGTTTTAATGTTTTCGCATACAATACACACTATGTGCTGAAAGCCCAGAGGGCAGCATAAAATTATATACACAATACTAAAATGACAACAGTATTAGAAATGCCCAGCTGGGAGGAGGCCTCCGCATCTCCCTTGGAAGCCCCCTTGCCCCCTCTGTCCAAATAAAGAGGTTACAGAACGGCAGGTGGGCAATTTACAAACATCGCACCCAAATCAACAAATAATAATTATACACTTTCAAGTAAAATGAATTAATATTTTAGTGCATTTTTGTAAAAATGTAAAATATGACGTTGGATCCTACACTTTTCATTGAATTTAGGGGGTGATTCAGTAAGCGATAATTTTGCCTTTTTCGAAACGCTTTAGGCACAAAATTCATATCAATACTGCACCCCACAATAATGACATAGATCCATTTGAAGAGTTGCTGGGAAGCGGTTTTAATAATAGCCCTGTCTACGTGATGACCCCTAATTGTTTAATGTTGACTCGCCACCGTCAGCAGCCGCCATTTTGAATCTAAGCTCACAGGCTCAGGGCACAAAATGGCCGCAATCACTGCAGACATGTGACAGGAAGAGGTTGATTTTGAAGGATTTTCCCAGAAATTGGACAATGGGTTAATGGCTTAAAAATCTTTTCTTTGTAAGGAATATTTAGTTATCTGTCATGTCTATAAATTTCGCCAAGATACCGTGTGGTTTAGGGCAATACACTCTGTATCCTCTATATGACATGATTGGCAAAGCCACTTGAATGTATATTTAAAAACCCACAATTTGTGTATTTTTAGGCACCCAAACATAGTTCCTAACTCTACAAGCAATACAGGAAAATTAGCTATTATACACTCATCCTCAAACAGCCAAGTTATAAAGATGCGACACATTGTCTCAGACAATGGGGTAACCTCTATTAAGGGAAGGCTGTTGCCAATAGCAACCAATCTGATTATAGCTGTTATTTTCATGAATAGAAGCTAGAATCTAATTGGTGGTTATTGGCAACACTGTCACATTCCTTTCTAGACATTATAGTCAATGTACCCCAAAAAGTCATACTCAATTATACTCTGGTATCATTTGAAAATACTATCACCCAATGATCGTGTTTTTATGTACAATGAGTAAAATAAAATAACATTTTCACTGGAATCCACATTTCTGAAAGATTTCCTAAATTTTAACAAAATAAAATAATACAAAATACATTGGGGCTGATGCACACTTAAGAAGCTTCTGCTTCATAAGTGCGTATTTGGCCGAAATGATCTACTGCGCATGCATAATAGGTAATTTACGCTATCTACGTAGCAGATCGGTACGTAGATAGCGTAGGTGCGGTGTTTAAAGACAGCACACAGTAATTTACGTTCATAGAGGCAGTGTTATGCTGCCTCGGGGCGTTTTTAGGAAGGAATGGGAGGGGGAGGGACTTAGATTAGCTGGGACGGGCAGATGGAGGTAATGTCCGTACGGATATTACACGGACACATAAGGTACCTAAAATTGGGGGGCTGGAAGAGTGACTTAGGTCCAATTGTCACAAGTTCCTAAAAACAGGGGCAGGTTCTTTAAAGAATTAGGCATTTTACTGTACCCTAAATATTAAAGACTTTGTAAAGCACTGTAGTCATTTCTGGGACCCCCGAATTAGTAGCAATTTAGTAGTTGTACATTAAATAATCTTTTTCTATCTTTATATTAACAAAACCCCGTCAATTAATCTGGTGCCCCGTTAAAAATGTCAAATTCTAAAGCACTTGTGTAAGGGATCGGTCAGGACAGAAGCTGATAAATAAAATTGAAGAATAGTCATACTGTGTGCTGTGACAAATCAAATTCCTTATCACAAAGCAGTTTATCCTAGTGCGTCTATTTAGAAAATGAATTCAGGGGCGATACCGGCATTTTACAAACCACGATTCTTTTTTTCGGTTTCGTTTTTAAACATTTTTTTCCTTCTATTTGAAAACTTGCGACACACAATCGTAGATTAAAACTCACTCTCAAACATTGGCATAATGTGAACAATATACAACTTCATAACAACGACAACTAGAATCAATATGTATTCAGAGGTTAGCACCAGTGTCATATAAAACAAAGCCTGAAGATATTACTAGGTTGGGGAACTAGTGAATATTAAACACATCATAGTCTCCCTATGAAGTAACTATCCTTATATCTGCAGTAGTGTGAATGTCCATTATTTTGTTATATGATGGACAATCCCTTGTAGGCGGTGATCTGGCGTTCAACGTCCATAATCCCGATAGTATATTTTAGTAAAAAAACAAACATAGAACAGCTGCAGGTGGATTTAATTAAACAGCAATTGAATAATATGTTGGGGTCATCTAATGGGTAAACTTGCAGTTGTGAGTAATTAAGTGCCAATTGTTGCTTAAAAAATAAACACGTTATTCACCGCCATCATTTCATCCTCATCGGTATCTTCTTTACAAATAGCCACAGCAGGGTTTGAATACGTGACAATGAATACGCAGAGCGCTAATGTAATCGTGTTTATAATATACACAAGGTGTAAATGCTCTCACGCCATAATTATCCCAACATTGAAACACATTGATCCTCAAAGGTTTTCTGGTCGCAGATTCCCATACATTTATATCGAGCATCATGGTAAACGCAATCCCGTTTCTGGGCATTTATAACAAAAGAGATTTGTAAAATGTGCAGCACTAAAGCAATGTCTGGGATGCTACTGTGCAGGAAACATTCCGGACATTATAGAAAGGCTTTTACATTACTACGAGGATCCGTGTTCTATATTATACAGTGTAATAGATATAATGGGCCTGATCCAGACCTATGCCCGCAAGCGATCGTACGCCGGTCGGGAGCGTAAAACCGGGAGAAAAAACGCACTGCGCATGTGCAGTATGACAACTTCCGGTCGTCCGAAGGAC
>WWET01006775.1:32077-51055 GCA_011038615.1 Limnodynastes dumerilii | reverse complement strand
TCGGTACAATCAATGGGAGTGTCATGGGCGTGAAAGTTTATACGCCCGGGCGATCATACGCTACGCTTGCGGGCGTAGGTCTGGATCAGGCCCCATGTTTGAGTATAAGCCCTGGGGGTCTATAGTTATACATGATTATACATATGCTAAATCTGTTCAATTTTAGAAGCTGGAGGTCACCTTAGAGATAGAGAACCGTATTCACAGATCCGTTAGTAAAAGGTACGCAATTCTCCGCACGCACGCCGCAAGGTAACACCCATGACGCTGCCCTAACACAGCCGTGTTGTCGGTGACTAATGCCACCATAGGGCACCCTTATCGCTACGTGTGCATTTACCTGCGTATAATACTTACGTACGTGCGTATCTAACTAACCGCGTCTTCAATCGTCAATTAAATCCTCCCCCCACCCACGTTCACGTAACTTTGTCCGTACAGATTTCAACCACGCCCCTCTGCGCGTATGTCTAATGGACTTCCTTTACTACGCATGCGCAGTTACTCTGATCCGAAAAATACGCACGGAACTCCATGTGAAAACGGATCTCTGAATACGATCCAGAGAGAAGTGCGTCACAGCGAACGGTAGACCGTGGCTAAGGATTATGCGGAGGATCATACGACCGGTCTGTAATAATTGGGCTACAGTCAGAAATGCTTACGTTTATTTTCAAATATATTCTGTTAGACGTTATTTAACATTTGCAGCAATGAAGTCTGCTCCACCTGCCTAGTCTCTTATGCTTGTCACAATTGAATCTTCTTAGGATCAACACATTACTTGGCGTTATTTCTGGACATGTCCACTTTATACTAATATAGGTCCGGATTTACAGTCACGTAGTTTTCTAAGTACGCAATCTACATACAGAAATGGTACGTAGATAGCGTAACTATGCTACTACGCATGCGTCGTAGCTCAATTCTTAAAACAACATACGTAAGACGAAAACGACGTAACTTTGAATCCGGACCATAAGTATTCTATTTTCTGTTTGTCAGAAAGCCTAAAATGTCCGATATAACTAGAAACATTCCTGTTCCGTCCTATTATTTGCAATGTTATTTAGTTATGTATAAGTTTTGGTCTATAAGGTTTTAAAGGAGTTATGGTCAATAAATGAAGATATATTGTCTGCTGTAGGGTCTATATTGTCCCCCTAAGAAGAGGCTGCACCATATGGTGAGTAAGAATCTAACCCCAACCTTTACCCTTATACTTACCCTAACCTTCCCCCTCCATTACCCTAACTCTCTCCTCCCCGCAGCCTGACCCTAAGACACCCCTCCCCGCAGCCTAACTCTAAGACTCCCTTTACACAGCCTAAACCTTAAACTCCTTATAGATTCCTACTCACCTGTGCAACAGGTCGTTTCAGAATGAATAAAGCGATCGGCATACTTACTCATTCATAAAAAAATTCACAGTAGCGCTATTTTCGAAAATTAGCCCAGAATCAACTTTGCTCAAATGCAAATGAACCTGAAATATTAAACAATTAAAGTTAGTGCTAAGACTCGAATCTGACATTAAAGGCCCCAGGAAATGGGCTCATTCCATCTGCGTCCAACAATTATAATGCTGTTTCAATAAAAGATAATGTTTCACAACCTACAAGAAATCCAATTACACCATAGCCGCAGTTCTGGCGGTAATACAGTAGTTGTTCCATTACTATTGATTAATTCAATTCATAACGTGTGGGACCCATGGATTCATTGCAGACATAAATTATAGCTCTGAGACTGGAAGGGACTGGGAGAGACCGTTTTCTGACTCACAACGGGCTATTTAGTGAACAAAATTGCTTTTTTTAATGTCATCCAGTATTTAGGGAGAAAAATTGCCTGCTAGTTAATGTGTATGCAGGGGCAATATATCACACCCACAATCTTATTATTAAACTTTTCTCTATATTGCAGAATATATATTAGTGGCTGGATACAAATTCAAGTTTTTATCCCAGAAGAATGATTAAATAAAACAATCAAACATCGTTTTATTGTACCTCTAGGCAGTTTCTTGACGATCATCAACATGGCCCCTCGGGGGCAGTTCCTCAACAACTCATCACCACACCCCATTCTTCTCTACTATTTTCTGATTAGCTGCTGTTAGTGAATTTCAGTCATTCTAGCCAATAGTAATAATGTCATGAAGGGGAGGAGTCTGGCATTACAGCTCAGCTTTCACAATACGTAACGTAACTCCCAGCAGTCAATGAATTGCTTATAATTTTCGATCAAGGGAAAATTATTTTATAATTAAGATCAACTAATAATTAAGGATAATTAAGGGTCGGATCCAGAAAGCTGTGGTACTTACACATTCCGAATGCATAGGAGGTATTTAAATCATACTGTAAGGCTTGTCTAAGCCCGTACGTACAACGCTGAAATATGATTGAGACCCTTATACACGGCCATGTTTGTAAGAGTTAAGGTAGACTTCTAGACTCGTAAGCTCTGTATGTGCATGGGAAGAGCATGAGGAGAGCACTGGCCTCACAACGTACAAACCTTAGGATCCCGAATTCTGTACGAATGGACTTACCAGCAGCTGTGTTCACGTAATTCAGGAACCGGTCCTAACAGCAGGTAATTGCATTGTTTTGTGTATTTTTCTGCTTTATTTACCACCTAACAACATAGAAACATAGAAAGTGACGGCAGATAAGAGCCACATGGCCCATCTAGTCTGCCCATTTGTTTATTGAAAACTATACTGACCCTAGACCCTATTTACCCTCAATTTGGGTTACAATTTAGGATACCCTTATATTTATCCCAAGCATGTTTAAATTGTCTCAACCACCTCAGATGGGAGAATATTCCACTTATCTATCACCCATTCAGTGAAGTCATTTTTCCGCACATTTCCCAAGACGACAAAACCAAAACCAAAATAGTTTATATAGATCTGCAGTAAGAATAAATCCATAGAGCAGACGTGCTTTTATTTCAGTAGACATGTATGTAATCAGAAATTCAAATGGATGGTACGTCTGAATCGGGTCTAATATGCTGAATTTCAACACCAAAATTACTTACATGCATTTTTTCTTAGGCATTACATGTAATCTGTAAAAGAGATGTATGTGTGAAATAAAACCTTTATTGTAGCGTGATATATCTAACTGCGCATAATGAAGTTTAATGCGTCGCGCTCCCCTCTCGAGGGGATAGAATCAGCGGCGAGTACGTCAGGTGTAATATCCTACTCCAATCAAAGCTCCAAACACCTGCAGCCGAGCGTGCGCAGAGGGAGGAAAGATCTATGGGAATTTACCGCTTAATGAAGAAAGAGGAAATAGAGAGAGTGAGAATCTGATTGGTTACTATTAGTTTTTCCTTCATAGATGCTTTGTTATATATACAGCAGCCAATGTTTGAGAATGTCTGAGATAAATGGCCGATAGGAGATGGTTGGTAAAATCTCCACATTTTAGACATTTCGATAAACCCCAAAAAAACTGTTAGTGATTTTTGGATGGAGAAATTATTATGAAATCATATATGCTTTATGTCATTATGATTTGCACGGGATACTAGCAGAAGAAAAGAGAATGTGTTATGTACACACCATCAGCCGCCATTTTGTCAAACTAATCGGTATTCGTGATCATCCTACACCCTCTTTGATGACGTGATTGTTGAGGGTTAAAGCTTGAGGATTGAGGACCTGATTCAAACTTAAAAATGATTTAGGTTTTTAATTATACGCAACTAGCAGCAAGGCGACTTCCGACACACCCCGGTTTTCAGGTTCTATACCCACTTACGAATGCCGTAGGGCTCACTTATCTTTAGGTTCTTAGTTGTGTGCGTGGGGAAGCTAATTAAGAACACTTCTGCCTAACCACACCCAGATTTCCTCATTTAAATGCCTCCCTCCACCCAATCTTCTTATCTTTGCTCTTAAGCTTTTCTGACACGCCTCTTCCTTCTTAAGTCACTAAGAAATAGGGTCGTAATGGTGATTCAGAGCTGTCCTGTTCTTAAGTCCTACGTAAATTGCATATATTAAGTTAGCAGTATAACCCTTCCTAAATATACGCACCTAAAAAGCCGCAGATTCTTAAGTGCTGGCCAGGCCCTGAATGAGTAACATAATGTCCGTCACACAGGCTTCTGTTTTTGGTGAACAAAATTTTCTGAGGGATCTTAACTTTTGAGACCTAAACATGACAATTTTAACAATCTTTATACCAAATAGTAAAAAACAATTTGGCTGGGTAAGAGGGGGCTGTAACAACATCTTTCGGCGTTGACTGTTCTTTTAAAAGTAGCAAAGCGACTGCCCTGACACGCCTCCGGTTTTAATCTTCTTAAATGACTTACGAATAGCATAGGGCTACCTTATCTTTAGGTTCGTAGTTGCGTGCGTAGGGTGGTTAATTAAGAATATTTTTGCCTAACCGCACCCTGGACTCCCTCCACCCAATCTTCTTATCTTCGTTCTTAAGTTTTCCCGGCACGCTCATCATTCTTAAGTCAATACGAACCTTGAGGAAATAGGTTTGTGATGGTGATTCACGTATATTAAGTTAGCAGTATAACCCGTCCTAAATATACGCACCTAAAAAGCCGCAGATTCTTATATGCTGATCAGGCCCTGAATGAGTAACATAATGTCCGTCACACAGACTTCTGTTTTTGGTGAACAAAATTTTCTGAGGGATCTTAATTTTTGAGACCTAAACATACGTAAACTCCTGGGGCCTGATCCAGCGCTACGAAAATTCGCAACGACGGGCGAATGCGAACGTACGCTCGTCGTATCAACCTACACGCCCCTAGCACTCCCATAGTAAAGTCCCTGCTTACGGCGGCTATACCCTACACTGGGTACGACCGTCGGCCGTACGAAAATTCGCAGAGAATACGCTGAGAAAATACGCTTAGCACGCCCATACTGTACAATTTAAATGGCTATCCCCGCCTCCCTGTAGTAAAACGGGCGCCCAGCCGACCATCGTAAAAAAAATACGCCCGGCGAGCGAAAAATACGCTAACGATACGCCCGCTATTCGCTCATGACGCGCGGGCGACCGGAACCTGTCATACTGGGCATGCGCATTGCGAATTTTTTGACGAAAATTCGCTTACGATGAGCGTACGCTCGCTTGCGAGCGTTGCTCTGGATCAGGCCCCTGGACAGAGTACAGAGCGCTGGATGAGGGTGTGCTTACACCGTACACTGACTAAGAGGGAACGCCCACTTGTAATCTTAGCCCCCACCTCCTGTCAAAACTTTCATTGCAGGGCTACGCAGGTCAAAATGCATTCTGATCGTTTAGCTCGGCTTCTCATACAGCTATAAGCTTGCATAGGGCGCAAAAAGCAATCCACAGTCCGACCATACCACGCGGGAGTCCCAAATTTCAGAAGTCTGGATTGGTCCGGCATGTTTTTAACATCTCAATGTTGCCTCCATGCAGTGCTGCAGGAGATAACATGAAGTCAACGCTTTTTACATGTGAAACGGTGTCGCCATGTCCGTGTTGCGGTAAGAGGGTGGAGTCTGGTGGCAGTGATGTCACGGCTCAGAAGGGTCCACGAATCGTAAGTCTGTGCATGTAATGGGAGTGGCCTAAAGGCTCTGAGCGCAGTGGGAGGTGTCTGTAACCAGTCTCATAGATAAAAATGTCTCTTACCTGTCTGATGGCATTTTACTAACGTGTTCCCATCATATTATCACAGAGGGCCAGACCCAGATTTAATAACCTCAGTACGTATATGGAATGTGTAAGTCCATGCTGCGATTGCGCTTACGTATCAGGACACATTACACTCAATGCTCATTTTTGTCATTTAGCCTTTCGGAGGGCGGATCGTGACAGTACGCCGTGTAAACGCGGTCAACACATGGAAGGCGGAGGAGGTATTTAAGTCTTGGCTAAGCCCTTACGTAGATCCCCCATTATGAATGAGACCCTTACATACAGGGGCGTGCATAAAATTTAAGGTAGTGTTGTGAACTCGCAAGTGCCCTTCATGAGAGCAGAGCGCATGGAGAGCGTGCTACAGGATCGTACGTAATTCCGTATGCAGGGACTTATAAGCGTGCGAATGTCATTAAATCAGGATCCGGTCCCGAGTTCGTACATCATGCAACACCCCATACCAAGGCACTGTTATAATTCGCTCGTAGTGTAATATTAAAGACAGCGATGTCACGCAATTCCAGAAAGATAATGTACAGCATAAATTCCGCCCACTTAGTCTAAACAATCGCCCAACACCGCACACACTTCACAGCCTACACCCGCCCCGTAAAATCCAACATAGTGATTATCCATTGAATGTAGCACTTTGATTATAATCATTGCATTTCGTGTCCCCGAATTTCTGCTCTTCCGTCTCCTCTGTAATCACTGCTCTGTTACGCTGTTTCATTGAACATTTTCCCTCTTTTAAGATCTATAAATATCTGAATATTTTTTGATTCCTTTAGAGATTATTACTCCACATTTTATAAGAGCATTAAACAACGATCTATCTACTGTGCATTGATTTTCCCAGCTTTAATTAAAGGGCTAAGTATCTTTTAAGGATGTAATATTTCTCTTCCCTCTTATCTTGAAAATCGTTATCCAACGTATAAAATATTTTGAAATGGTAAAAAAAAAGTGGCTGTCACAATGATGTAGACACAAACCTACAGCTGTCCGAGCTCAGAGGGGTCCCTCAAAGCCTCTCATCTCACTTAATCATGTGCCGCAAGACTGTGGTTGTCATGGTAAATGAGTAACAGCACCCAACATAAAGTAAGAGTCTATATGATATTCCTCCTGTGCGGTGGCATGACATATGCCAGAGTTTACTGACTGGTTGTGCGGAGACATTAGGATGGGAAGCATTTCTCACATAAGAGCATGGAAATCTAGAAAGTAATTATCTTCTCTCTACCCAGTAGTGACCAGTAACAAAAGAAGACACAATGGCCCCGATCCAGATCTGAGTGTACGCCAGCTGGGGTGACGTTTCTCTGTGTGATTCGCTTCCGCACAGACTAAGGAGCACACAGGGACGTCCCATTCCCATAGTGCAACCCTGGCGCCTGGGTGGGTACAGGGAGAGCAGGGGTGGAGGGATGTTGTCAATATTCAGTAAGGGGCGTGGCCAAGGCAAGTGTCCCCGATCCTGGACAGATCACAGACATAACCAAGGGTTCTTTACATTAGAAAATTAACATTTACCTTAGGTCATGTCTACATCAGGGGAAGGGGGGGGGCTCATTCAGAAGGGAATTTAGTGGCCGTGGGCTTGATTGTGTTCCAGTATATTACATTAAACGGATATGGAATCGCTGCCAGTGTATTGTGTGGTTATAGTTTCATTTCCTTTAAATTCATTTTTCTTTTGCTTTACAGCATAAACCCTGCAAGTGAGGCTTCCGTTCCGTTGGTAACAGTGTGTAATCCTTCCAACAGATTTTTCTGCCCGGCACTTGCGGAGTGTATCCGGAGACGAAGCAGCGGAGAGTTTGCTGCTTTGCTCCTGTACGCCACGTGCCGTTATTTACTTCCACCCATCCAGAGGTCCTGTTTACTTGCGCGTGCGGATTGAACGTCCCAAATCGTTCATCACAGCGCATAAGTACGGCAGACAGGAAGCGCTACCATTTGCGCTCAGAACTAAATGGGGTTCATTGTATTTAGTGCTTTCAGTCCATGAAGCAGCATCAGCTTTGAAATCTTCTAACATAAACAATTCTACCCTCCTCATTTCCCTGACCCTCCTCCACATCTCCCTGACCCTCTTCCACATCTCCCTGACCCTCCTCCACATCTCCCTGACCCTCCTCCACATCTCCCTGACCCTCCTCCACATCTCCCTGACCCTCTTCACATTACTTGCTGGGCCCTGTCCAACACTGAGAACATAAACATAAAATCTCAGTCTATTCTGCTAATCATAATCCTCTATACATCACTTCCTATATCAATCCAGTCATTTGCTTTTCCTACACAAGTCTTGTAGGACTAAGAGTAAATACAATTTATCTCTGAGTTATCCAACATCAACACAGAACTGTATCTTGGCATTCCACCACCTAATATCCCTCTTAAACAACACCTGGAATTGTTAAATGATCATATAGTAATTGTACTGTAGAGATCAAAGATAAAGCTTCATATTTTGTGGTATAGGTATTAACACTGAAATCAATATTTTACAGGGCAAAAACTGTGTGAACCAAAGATAAAGCTTAATTTTCTGCCAGACATGGTGTGAAGTTACATGGAAAAGTTAAATAGGGCTTCAGAAATCATCAAACCTTTTGTTTACCAATTAGCAGATACCGGCTTCCTGCAGAGATCAGGCAATGGAGTTGTTGTCACCCATTCAATGTCTTACAGAAAGAGTGCATGATTCATTCTGTGAATTGAATGGGTGATGTCAGCTCCACTGTCTGGTCTCTGCAGGAAGCCAGCAGCTGCTAAATGGTAAATAAACAATGTTTTAATATGGGCTGCAATCTAGCTTACCAACCATACTGCAAGGTGAGCATCATGGCTGAGAAAGCTTTATCTGAGCCCAGCTGTACAAGTAGGGATCAATTCTGTAGCCCACATATTTATAGGGTCAAACTTTAGGGATCACAGCTGAAGCCTTATAATACACAAAGTAAATGTACAGATCAAAGTAAAAGATCATATTATATCAGGTCAAACTATAGAGGTCAAAGTTAAAGCACCATAATTTACTGTCAAAAATAGAGATCAAAGATAGTGAATCCTTATAATGTACAGCTTGAAGCTATAGGGATCAAATTGGAAGCCTCATATTATTGCCTCCTCCTCTACTTTAGCTCCTGTCTTTACAATGGTAAACTTTTATTATAATCTCATGTCTGAACGATATCCCCATTGACTTGTAATTCTAGGTGACAATTCAATCATTTAATTAACTCGAAAGCATTGTATTTAGGTTTAACATTTGCACAATGGCTACAACCTGTGTCTGTATTCCCTCCAGATGGATTAACATTGGTAACAGGTGGCATATTATGTACAGAGGAACTTTATCTGTTTGCAAAACTTTCTAGCAGGTCAGGCACTAATTCTCTCCAATCCTTCCTGTAATCACTAATTATGGCAAAAAAAAGAAACCCTCAAACAAACAGGAAACGTGAGGAAGAAATATTATTTTGCTTCTTCTCTCCCTCCAATCAAAGAGGTAGATTTTCTAAGACTTCTAAAATAAAGAACCATAGAGGTGTTACCCAAACCAACCAATCAAATTTGAGCACTGATTTATCCAGTTTATTCTTGAATCTGATTGGATGCTATGGATAAAATCACCACATTTAATTTTTAGAATGTTTAGTCAAGACTGATTATGGCAAAGAAGACTTTATCATGCACCGTGCCACGATCATCTATTAATGATTGATCCTCTGGACCATCAAGTAGCGTGTAGCCAAAATGAGTCACTCTTAAAGCTGGGAATGCCCAGCAGCCAGTGATCGGGGTTCGTAGCTCAAGGGTCCCCTCTTCTCCTATTATTCTTGTTTGTTTTGTGGCTTTAGTTTTAAGATTCAATTCCGATGTTACACTGAAAAATTGCAATCAACCACATCACGTGTCTTAGATTGAAACAATACAATTTACTGCAGAATAAGTATTACTCATGTATCAGATTACACTTTTGGCAATATTTAATAACATACCCCCAGCCCCTCAATGCTTCATGAATGGTTTACAGTTGCTATTAATACAGCGTCATTATATGGATAATGCACAAAACAGAATTGCACCAAAGGATCGTCCTGTTTGTTGTACAAATAATAAAAGATGTCATCAATATAACGCACCCGTGACGCTAATATAACATTTGTACAAAGGTAATTTCTGATGTCATCCCTCAGTTCCGATGACATCACATTCTGTGAATATTAGCAACACTTGTGTGTTATAAAAAATGGAGACTCCTTTATCGGAAATTTCAGATTTTGTATAAAAATCACTGGGTTTGTGATGCTTTAACAGTCACATAATAGATAATATGTTTTTAATAAATGGTAAAGGATAAGTAGGGTTACGGTATCTTTCATTTTGCTACTTTGTGTAAGATTGTTATATGAACAGCGTTGATTCTGTGTGACACAAGGGTTCGGGTTTGGAGTACTTGCATGCGAACTCTTTTATTTGCACGTATAAAACCAAGGTTTCAGAAAATCCCTTAGAAATGTACGTTTGGTTAGACATCCATATTGTGGTCATTTTTATTCAAAGTTTTACACCAACTGCACCAGGAATGTGTGCATTGTGTTCGCATATTTTTGAGGCTAAACTCTAGATCATTTCATACATAACCCAAAGAATTCAAGAGGACGATGACTAGTGGCTAAATTTTATCCCGGTAAAAACAGACATTAGATCAGAGTCATTCATCATTCACCCAGAGAGAATAATCTTTATAATTCAAACAATGTCTCAGTATAATGCCCGATACAGACACTACATACTGACACAAAGTGTAACCGTTCCCCACGCTTCACACACTACAAGATTATAGAACCGGCATTAACTTTATTTAGTGACAGTTCTACAGCGCTTCAAATATTTATGACTCAGAAAATAGTCCTTTCTACTGTCAAATAAATATTTCTTTCATGCACTGTAAGGAAAATAAAAAATACACTCTCCACAATATAGATATTTCATGTGCACCGTAATTGTGATAGGATTAAATGTGGCAAGAACATTCAGTGGTTGGCAACCAAGAGATTGTTTTGTCAAATGTTACAAAGTGTTGTGTATGATAACTGTACAGAATGAATCCAGTGACAGTGGTGTCATTATGTTTTAAAAATGAGTAAATCTTTAAAGTAAAGTGAATTCCGGGAATTAAACACTTTTTATATTGGAGAAGTTCAGCCCTGGTGTGTTTCATACTTTAGGGCATATTTAGTAAAAATTTTCAGAGTTTGGTACTATTGGTTTGATAACACAGCTTTGCTGGTACAGATGTGACCACATACACCCTTTTACTTCATGGTGCTTCTTTGACAACATGGAGAGTAAAGCTAATTGTAGACTGCTGAATAAAAGTTTTTCTACTCGCTATTTAGTTAAAATTGGGACAGTGGGAGCTTATAGGCTGAAACCTGTATTACACACTGTCAAGAAGTATTATTGGGTGACATCAGCTATATTGAGTCCCAATTATAAATAAATGATGAGTAAACACTCTTTTTTTGTTCTCAAAATGTTCCTAACACCTTTTCCCAGCAGGTGGGGCTGCTATAGATGGCATTTCATGCCATGCATGTTGGACTTTCCAGTTTTGACAAAAGGTGTATCTGGTCACATTTGTATTTGCCAAGGATTAGCTGCTGTCCCTTACGTTCTCAATCAAATTGGTAAAACAGTAGTTTTGTCTTCGCACTGTCTCTTGGAACAGCATTTGAGCCATCATTTACAACTCATGAATGCACCAAATTGATTGCATCCTTAACGCCATCTTGAACTGGTACCAGCAATTGCGCCATTAACGCATAATGCTTTTGGAGTTTGCCAAATATTATGATGGCTTAGTTTCAGCAGACTAATATGCAGGAGGAGGCCCTGATACAAGAATAGGGGTTTCTCTGATAAACCTGCATTTGCCCCTTTAGTAAATTTAAACAAAACTTGTCTTTAACAAAACAAAAATCTGATGTTTTTTTCCGTGCTTTGTAGATAAAAGGAAAAATATTCTTGATAATCAGGCCTCTGGGTGCATCCAGACTGAGGCAGTGAAACAACAAATCTGCCATTTAATGTTACATCCCAGAATTCACTTTCGTACATGTACATTGTCAAAAATGGTTATTTTAGCACTCTCCTTAATATAGCCTACCCAGATGGGTGACAGTGGCTCTAGCAGGACAAAGAGAAAATGATTCTATTAAGTCTATTCATTGTTATATAACTGTTTCATTAAATGGTCCTCCCAACATCTTAAATTCACCCTCCACACGCCACAACTGCCCCCTTAGCTGACAGATATTTATAACCCTGACACACCACCCGTTCTACAATTCACAGCAAGCCAACGCTTAGGTCTGTAATGATACTTTGGGCGTTATATAGGTTGAGGTTGAAAAACAAAATCTCAATGACAAACCCTGTAAAACCAATATGTTATGTTTACCTCATGAACCTGTTTACAGACTTAAAATGTGAATATTCTTTCAAACGATGTAGAACTTTTGTGGCACGCTTGTTGCAAAGCAAGTTGAGAAGCTGTCGTTGATCAGCAAGGGACTACACTCATTATTCATTGTTAAAGCACTCTGGTGTGGTCAAGGGAAATTATTATACACCTTAATTTACCCTATGGCTATTAGTATGATGCTCTTCTAAGCTCCTATATAGGCTCTTCACCCCACCATGCAAAAAATAAAACAAAGTGAATAAAAGAAACTTTGCAGCAACTGGCTCTCTATGAACGAAACCCTGTTTGTTTTGATATGTTGTGTTAGTCTCTACGGCAAGCTGGGACACTCACACACACGCACACACACGCTTTGCACGCGAAAAGCAGGCAAGAGGAAAGCTATCCCTGTAAAATTTGAGCCCAGAAGGATTTTAAACCCATTGCCCCTTCATAACTTTTATTCAGGTCATTGTGGATGTGCTGGTGAATGTTCATCATATCTAGAAAATTCTCCCATCGGTCTCTAAGGAGAAGGAATGGAAGTCAACCGTTGGGCGTAGGACCCAACATGACATCAAAGGCTTGATGGGACATATTGTAATTGTGCCTTTACAATTTTATGAAGAGGCAAAAGGCTTAAAAAAACAAAGACCCCTCACTCAACTAATGGCAAATGTAGATGTCACGTGGAAGACCCCAAATTGATCACAGTCTAGTGAAGACCTCAGAATGATTTAATTTACAAAACTATTATAGATTCTCTATCTTTATAATGATCCTGCATCATGTACTTCACAGGGTCAACGGTGGAGACCCTAGCTGTCTGCTAAACAGGTCTGAAGAGCCGACGCGATGACCACCAGCACATTCTATAGGTAGTGAGGTCGTGTAAGTACAAGTGTCCTCCTAGCGTGTCATCTACCGACCACATAACTCGAGTGGACGCAAAGACCTGTTCAGGGTAGGAAGTCATCAAGGGGGTTCCTACTGCGAAAAGGTCGAAGGACACCAAGAAAACTAGGGTTAATCTTATGGTTAAGAGTCCATTAGGAACGAGCGAGAGAGAGGCAGAACACCAGAGTTAGACAATTACATGAAAAGAATTCTCAAACCAAACGAAAAGAAAAAAGACAAGAAAATGAAAAACAGATTTTTTACAACAATTCAATGTTCTCAGCAATTAATTTGTTCTTTACACAGAAATCAGTTCCTTCATCTTGCATGTTGTTTAGTTTTCTCGTTGAGATTTTTCTGGTCTTCTTTTTTTTGTTTTTGTTTTTTTTTTATGTTTTTTGTTTTTTTTCCCAATGTATATTTTTTTCCTTAGCTTTTCAAAACACTTTGTGAAGGAAACAGTCCGGTCTCTCTCTCTCTCTCCTCTCCCATCTTACTTTTTTTTTTTTCAGAATTTTCTTTTTTTTTTCTCTCTTGTATATATGTATTTTTATTAACATTTGCAGATTAGGCAGAAGTTGGAAATCACCATTAGCCAGACAGATGCAGCCAAACTGGTGGAGCCGTTCTCTGCCATCACCGTTCCAGGTCCTGGGGAGAGAAAGCAAAAAATAAAATAAAATTTGATGTTAATACGAAAAATTATGGACAAAAATTTTAAAAATAGATGCAAAAATCAGAGAATATTTGAGAACAATTATGTTGCAAGGAATTAAGAGTTGGAAGGGTCGGGTCCCAGATAATATACCTAAAAATGTCAGGCTATTTCCAACGTCACCTATGGTACATAAATTACTTTTGAAATATAAGGCTCCCACTATTTGCCTACAACTATTTTCCTGTGTGCAAAATAAAAATAAAGTTGAATTTAATTAAAATAAAATACAAAGACATTGCAAACAGTTTGAAGAAGGTTCTTGACACATTTATTGAAACCAGAAATTGATTTTTTGCCATAAAGATTACGCTGTGTTAAATTTATGGATGGATTCGGTTCACAAAAAATAAATCAACAGGAAGCAGATGATTAAAGTTAGTTATTGTAAATGTTTTCAACCACAGTATTGTACATTGCAACAAATGTCTTCATCAGCAAATGCCTATTAGTAAATGGAGGTTAATGTTCTGCAGTTGTCAGCATTATATGATATTAGGGGGGCATTGTACAGTGTGTAGACCCAGCAACACTCTAAATAGACCAAAATCGACACAATTGTGTTTAGTCCAGTGGAGCGTAAAACAGGTTGGATGATGAGTCCTATTAATGCATTTGTGATAACATCAGCCAAATAAGGGATATTTATATATGTAGATGTCCATCTGTATGACTAATCTCAACACTGGTCTTTATATATTATATAAATATATATAGAAACCAGTACAAGGAATGCTGGAGCCGCACACAAATAAAGGTCTCCACAGATAGTGGGGTGCCTGGTATAACGCAGTACAAAGCAAAAGGTCCAATGAACCAAACCGGCACTCCCAAAAATAATACAAAATAGAGCGTAAATAGTGTAAAACATCTAATGTGTTATTCGGGCACCAAGCGTGTATAAAACAGAGAACAGTGAGATGTGATCAAGCAATAACCTGAAAAAAGGTTAAAAAGGGGGCGAGAAAGACAAAAAGATGCAACACAGAAGATACAGTCCAAGTGTTCAGAAAGAGCAGAACCTGATAATCCACCAGTGGAAAAGAAAGTCAGTAATGCATAAATGTGGAGCTGTCCAGCTTCCTTGCCAAAAAAAGTACATTCTAAATAACTAGGGATAATGGGGTAGATCCAGAACAACGCTTGTGAGCGAATTTACGCGTGACGGAGACGTAAAATCACCTTTTGGTAAGTACTGCACATGCGCACCATAGAAAATACGCTCAGTAACGTAGCGTAATTGTGAACGTATGGGTCATTCACGTATGTGTCAAGTAAATACTTACATGTGGGCGTGCCAATTTTACGTGAGTCCAAAATACGTCTGAAATACGTTAAGTAGGCGGGGGTTTGTATTTAAAGTGTACAGTATGGGCGTGCTTAGCTGCGTAAATACGTGTTGGCCATACGTACGTGTGCAGATCACTGCGGTTACGTTGCCAAAAGTTAAGGTAGGGTTTGGAAAGCGTATCTTGGTCAAAATACGTACATTCAAGGGGTGTGACAAGGGGAGTGTATAGAAGGTACGCACACGAGGAAACGTATTGTAAATGTAGTTCTGGATCTACCCCAATGTCCTAAACACTAGGAATGATAGAGCATGAGTTCCAGCAATGGCGTTAGTAGGTAAATATCCTGAGAGGGCACATGTGAATCTCTAGGATATTTACCTACTAACTCCATTGCAGCTATATGCTCCATTATTATATATATATTAACGAAGGTAAAAATAATACCTTAAGGTATTCAGTTTGTGGAATTTCCAGGAAGTTTATTGGTCAGGATGGATGTACAGACAGAGGGAACGCCTATACTGTCGCCTGACTAAGAGGGAACGCCTATAATGTCACCTGACTAAGTGGGAATGCCCCCTTTTCTACTCAGCCACGCCCCTCTGTCATGTCTAGATGGGTACACAGAGAGAAGGAATGCCTGTACGATACTTTCAAGCAACTTTTGCAATTAGAGCATCTTACTATGTACAGCTTGGAGCAGAGAAGGGCCAGGGAGAATATGATAGAAGCTTTCACATGTATCAAGGGGTGTAACCAAGTACAGGAATAGGAAGCAAAGTATTTTAACACAAGGGCAACATATAAACTGGGGAGTGAAAGGTTTAGATTAAATGGTGATTGATAAGAGGAATCGTCTCCCATCTGAGGGGTAGAGGTAACACAGCAGAACAGTATAGACATTCTTGGGATAAATATAACGATATAAAAAAAAATCTCAAACTGAATCTAGGATCAGTGAAGGTTTGAATAAACATCTGGGCAGCCTGGATGGGCCGCGTGGCTCTTATCTGCCGTCACTTTGTAAGCTTATATCTCATTTTCTCTCCTTTAATGCTACGGTTAGAATACGCTTTGAAGAGATTGAATGTCTGGTGTCACCATGATTGAGAGATGTTAAACAGATCGACAGTCTACCTCCTGGGTCCTATTTATCAAGCTAATCCAATCAATATCCAGCATCTGGACTCTTATTTACATGGAGGGAATGGGGGAGGGGGCGATATTGATTATTGGACATCACTGAAGGGAAGGGAGTCTTACAAGGTGTTTCCAAGTGTATAACACTGTAACTGTGTCTCTCTGTATATAGCACTGTAACTCTGTCTCCCTGTGTATAACACTGTAATTGTATAACTGGGGGGCCACAGGTTTAAAGCTGTTGTAGGTGACCAGGCGAAGAGTAACCTAATATCACGACGCCTCTGTGTATTTTTATACTGCGTCTGACCGGAACATACGTGTAATCAGGCTAGAACGCAACGCAGGGCTCCCTCATACGTAAGCGTTTCCGTCCCCAGGACCCTGCCTTAAATATTACGCACCAGCCCTGTGGAAAATGGGGCAGAGCTTAATGGTGAATCGTACATTCGGGCCAATCCCTTACTCTACGATTACCGTGCCTCCCCCTGATCCTGCGCACATGCTGTAGACAGGGTGTTGGATCCCGCATGTGCAGTGTCGCCACGCAGCCGTTTTTCATGCGCAGGGTGTGGAAATCGCGTCATTCTGGTCCCGTGTCCTAAACAAGCTTCAAATTTACAAGGAAAAATGAAAGTATCGAATCCCTGCGAGAATAAAGGGCTGGATCCAGACTTAAGTTCCCTTTAAGTACGATCGCGTGGCGTAGTTATACACTGCTACCTATAATGCACTCGCCTTGGACGCACATCATTTTGCTGATTCATGAGTACCAAACCCTACCTTTTCCTTGCGTAACAGCGCTCATACGTAAGACCTTCTCACACGTAACTGCGAAACCCCGCCCATACTGTGCAATTTACATGCCTCCCTCCACCTACAAAGCGTATTTTCTGCTAGCGTAGTGATGACGCGGGTCCGTACATAACTACGTAACTGTGAGTGCGTAACATCAGCCGTGCGTAAAGACGCGTTCATACTTAGTTCTGGATCTGCCCCAAAGTGAGGACAATCATAACGATCCCCTCGTCCTGACCTCGCATATGGGGAAAAATCCCATTAACGCGTTTCTCCCGCCCGTGCGTGGTAAGGTGAAAGCAGCTGCCCGCCTGTCCTGCAATGCTCTGCAGACTCTGGTGCTGAAAGCGTTACATCTTATAATTCATCTCTGCTCATGGACGGAATAATATTGAGCCCCCTCGTCCCCGGACCACAGGGACCTTGGCTGAACACGTGGCCCTTAATACAGTCATTGTGAAGAGCAGGGAGGAACCCGTCAGACCAACGCGGTATAGGCCGCAGCTGATGGGGGACGACACGAGGCAGCCATGAACCAGACTGATTTCTGGTTCCTGCGCAGACAGCAGACACCAGCCACGCCGTGACAGACCCCCCTCTCGCGGCCGGTCTCTGGGGACTCTGACATTCTGAATCAATCCCCTGCAGTTGTCATGGCATTAGAAGGAAGGCTGGTACACAGGGGTGTGAGGCCGCTCTGAGTAGAGGAGATGGGGGGGAGACGGGGTATTGTACACAGGCTGGACGCAGGGGAGTGAGACTGTTCTGAGCAGAGGTGACAGGGGATTGTACACAGGCTGGACACAGGGGTGTGAGACTGTTCTGAGCACAGGTGACAGGGGATTGTACACAGGCTGGACGCAGGGGAGTGAGACTGTTCTGAGCAGAGGAGATGGGGTATTGTACACAGGCTGGACGCAGGGGAGTGAGACTGTTCTGAGCAGAGGAGATGGGGGATTGTACACAGGCTGGACGCAGGGGTCATTGGTCTGGTTTGCACAGAAATCATTGTTTTTTGGACACAAAAGAGCCGTATAGTAAGACAAAAGCAATCCAGGCCCATGCCACCTTGATGTAACTACAGGGAACAAAAGAGGTCCAGTGCTCCAAACATACATTATATAACACTATGTGTCAGCACATAAATAAAAGGAGGTTTAGGTCACAATGGGGCTGATTCAGAGATGCGATTGCGAAAAGATCGCAAATATACGCACCTTAGCTAAGATCTTAGCAGGTGCCAGCCCACTGCAAAACCAGACACTCCCCTTGCGAACAGCGGTGGATCTTAAACTTAGACCACCATTGAATTGCCCTAACTATACGCTGTCATTTGGGATCTTAACTGACGTGGGAGCGTTCATTTAAGATCCTAAGTGTCAGCCCGCGCCCACTTTCCCTCATTTCCCTGCCTCCCCCCGCCCATTTCCATGCAAATCCTTAAGATCTTAAAGATTCGCAGCACTTAAGATCTTAAGTGCTTGCGTGCGATTCAAACCTACGCTCTTAGCGAACTTACGCTCCTAACCGCTACGCTAACGGCGTTGCACTATTACTACGCATGCGCAGTTTTGCAAATTTTCTAGGATCTTAAATATACGCACCTAAGTACCGTGGAAATCGCATCTCTGAATCAGCCCCCAAGTGCCTAATGGTTAATCCACCTCTATGTTCTGGTAATGAGACGGTTCACCAACACAGAAAATATCCTAGTGATCACTCTCCAATACAGAGAGAATCTTACTGACAATTCACCATCACAGAAAATATCCTAGTGATCACTCACTAATACAGAGAGAATCTTACTGACAATTCACCAACACAGATAGCATCCTAGTGATCACTCACCAATACAGAGAGAATCTTACTGACAATTCACCAACACAAAAAACATCCTAGTGATCACTTACCAACACAGAGAGGATCTTACTGACAATTCACCAACACAGAAAACATCCTAGTGATCACTCACCAACACAGAAA
>WWET01006775.1:12040-23497 GCA_011038615.1 Limnodynastes dumerilii | reverse complement strand
ACGTAAATTTGCAGATTTGTACGCACTGCGCATGCGCTCCGCAGAAAATACGCACATTCACGTAGCGTATTTTCAAACGTATGGAGACGTAACGTATTGCTAACGTAAATACTTACGTGTGGGCGTGCCAAATTTACGTTAGTCACCAATACGTGCGTTTTATGTGAAGTAGGCGGGGGGTGGTATTTAAAGTGTACAGTAGTGCTAAGCTAACGTAAATACTTACGTGTGGGCGTGCCAAATTTACGTTAGTCACCAATACGTGCGTTTTATGTGAAGTAGGCGGGGTATTTAAAGTGTACAGTATGGGCGTGCTAAGCTGCGTACGTTCGCGTAGTCTGTACGCCCGTTAGCGGACGTATTCTGTTACGTTAGGAAAAGTTAAGGTAGGGTTTGGGTCGCGTAATTTGAGAAAATACGTCCGTGCAAGGGGTGTGCCGTGGGGAGTGTATTGACCTTACGTGTACGAAAATACGCACCGCTAAAATACGTACGCACACACGTAGTTCAGGATCTACCCCAATGTCCCATAGTAAACAAAACAAAACAAAAAAATTTAATTAAAATATTAAGCAATATTACAAATGTATAGCAAAGTATACAAATAACACTTATCATGTAGTCGCATGTAGTACTATAAGTGGCAGCATGGCAATGGTTAAGTGCATGCTGCCGCTGAAATAATGTCACACTGTACAGTAAAAAAAACATTACATGGCCTCTACAACAAAGTAAAAACTACATGCCCAAGTACAAATAATTAAATTAAAAATTTCCCAAAAATAAAAATTTCCGGATTCAGATATAACATTTGCCCCCGTTCAATATTCACAATAGTAGTTACCCCCATTCCAAAAAATGTCACAATAGTTGCCCCCGTATCATAGCTTTCCTATGTAGATGGCCGCTTAGTTAAAAATGCAACAGGTTAAGCCCCGATATAATGTAATGACAGCATAGCTCCCATCATAGCTGTAAATGCCAAAGTCCATGCCCACATAGATGTAAATGCCAAAGTCCATGCCCACATAGATGTAACTGACAAAGTCCATACCCACATAGATGTAAATGACAAAGTACATGCCCACATAGATGTAAATGCCAAAGTCCATGCCCACATAGATGTACCTGACAAAGTACATGCCCACATAGATGTAAATGACAAAGTACATGCCCACATAGATGTAAATGCCAAAGTCCATGCCCACATAGATGTAAATGACAAAGTCCATACCCACATAGATGTAAATGACAAAGTCCATGCCCACATAGATGTAAATGCCAAAGTCCATGCCCACATAGATGTAACTGACAAAGTCCATACCCACATAGATGTAAATGACAAAGTACATGCCCACATAGATGTAAATGACAAAGTACATGCCCACATAGATGTAAATGACAAAGTACATGCCCACATAGATGTAAATGACAAAGTACATGCCCACATAGATGTAAATGACAAAGTACATGCCCACATAGATGTAAATGACAAAGTACATGCCCACATAGATGTAAATGACAAAGTACATGCCCACGTTACTTATAAAATTAAACATACAGAAACGATCTTAGAGAAAATACAGTGTTGAAGTCCTCAATGTTGCCAGGCAACGATTGAGTCTTCAGCTCCGCCTCTTCTCCTCACAGGTCCAGATGAGGCGCTCCTTCTTCGTCGTGCTTCCTCTGGCTAAAAACTATTGCCATAGTCTCAAAGGAGCGCCTCGTCTGGACCTGCGAGGAGAAGAGGCGGAGCCGAAGACCCGATTGTCGCCTGGCAACAATGAGGACTTCAGAACTGTTAAGGTGCCCATACACTAGAGCGATTCTAGGATAATCGCGTGAAATCGGTTGAACTCTTTGAAAATACCCACGATTTCCTCTAGAGTACCAAACGATATCAACGCCATACACTGCACTAATTTTAAACGATAATTGGCCGAAAACAGGTGGAAAGCTTGATTTCTCAACCACTTTTATAGTTCCTAAAATATTGCATTTTCCCATACACCTGCTGATAAATTTCATTTATCGTTCGATTTCTAATTCTGTATTTTCATGAGGGGCTGTCCTGACCATGGGGCAGGGCTAATATTTCCAGGAAGTATTCGTAATAAACATCCTGTACACGCATATTTATATTCATTTGAGGCATTGCCGAGATGGATCAGCATACTTTTGGTCGTGGAGTGTTCGCTCTGACTCTGGTGACCTTGTTGTGGCAGATGGAGAGAAAAAGAAAGATACGGCGGTGGCGTTGTTGGATGAAGGAATGGCTGAAAAAGTGAGAATTGTTCTTTCATTTATTCCATGTACAGGAAATTCGGGAGAATAATCCTGATGATTTCAGAAACTTTCTCCGTATGGATGATGAGCCCTTCCTGTATTTGCTGAATCTTGTGACTCCATGCATTCAAAGACAGGACACAAGGATGCGGACAGCCATCACAGTTGAGCAACGTCTCGTAGCAACACTGCGTTTCTTGGCAACTGGAAGGTCATTTGAGGATCTCAAGTTCAGCTGTGCAATGTCGACTCAAGCTTTGGGGAGATTTATTGCAGAGACGTGTGAGGCGTTGTATAAATGCTTAAAAGGGGAATATTTAAAGGCCTGTGATATGTAATTTGATATATCGTTATATACTGTTGCAATTATTTTTTTTACAATTGTTTTTTATTTTATTTAGGTCATTATTTATTTACTACTGCGTCCATCATGTTTACATGTAGGTGAATTTTGATAAAGCAAGTCCCAGCCGAAATGAAAACAATTTAGAACTTTAATGTTTTACACATAGTAACATATATAGAACACAACATATTTGCAACACAATAAATACACGCAGACAAGTAAAAAAAAACTCAACACAATAAATAAATAATAATAATAATAAATAAATAATTATAACAATAAATAAATAATATAATTATAATTGTTCATAATGGAACGATTCACGTTGGGTGGAGTAGTCTGTGGAGTGTTGCCAGTTGTAGTCTCCGGAGGGTTGTGGTTGTGGCCTCTGTGCCATTTGCGGGGGCACTTGAGGATTTGGCAAGGGAGGCGGTGGTAATGGAGCACCATGATGTGGATGGTCCTGAAATTTCACACCTTTTGGCCCTATAAAGCACATCATTTTTAACCTTTCCGCCCCCTCTACATATCTTGCATCCAAGCCTCTTCATTTATTGGGGTACAACCCCCCATCCCCCCCCCCATGTCATCAAACTGGTCCCTAGGCTTTTGGGAGAAGAATTTCTCCACCGACTGCAGAACATGATTTGTTGCGTTGTCCTGGGGCTCGGCGGATGAACACAGTCTTTTCCTCCCCCTCGCAGAACCGACTTCCCTAGCAGAAGGCTGAGGTGTACTCGTTTCTGAACGAGAAGTTTCCTCCATAGCTTGGGATGTAGAGGCATGAGCTTCAGTAAAAATGGAGGACTGAAAACATAAGAATAGAATGGATATTAAAATATAAACAATAATAATCAAAATACGAGATGTTTAGTTATGTTTCTATTATTACTTTCAGTTGCCCCGAAACTCTGAAGACTGGCAGAAAGTTGCTGAAGTTTTTGAACGAAAATGGAATTTTCCAAATTGTGGAGGTGCAAACAGCGGTTCCTGATACTATAGTTACAAAGGTTTTTTTTTTGCCTTTGTCCTGATGGCAATAGCGGATGCTAATTATGAATTTTTGTATGTGGATGTGGGCAAAGATGGAAGAGTATCAGACGGTGGTGCTCTTGCTCAAACAACCTTCATGGATCATCTGAAAGATGGAAAACTGAACCTTCCATCTACTACAGAGACAAAATATGGCCTTAATTTTGTTTTTACTGCTGACAAAGCGTTTTCCCTTTATCCACATATTCTGCGTCCTTTCCCGCAGAGAGTTTTGACTACGGAAAGGAACATTTTTAACTATCACCTATCTCGTGCCAGGCGTGTTGTGGAGAACGATTTTGGCATAATGAGTAATACATTTTGGATTTTCCATACCAACATTAACATGCAGCATAGGAATCTGTGCTAGCATCCTGTGTCGTGCATAACTTATTGCACAGGAAAAGCCCACAGCATGTTAGCGCACATGAAGGTATGGATTCACTGTATTATCGTGAGGAGAGCGACCAGTGGACGCCATTGCAGCATTCTTCCTATAGAAATGCCAATTCCATTGCAAAGGAAACCCGTGACTTCTATGTTCAGTATTTTAATGGTGCTGGTCTGTATCATGGCAAAATGACATGATCAAGTAACTACAAATGTTGCTCACTATTGCTGCTGTGTATATTTAAAAATAAAAGTTGTGACTTTGCAAAGGAGTGTGTGTTTTAATGTATTTACTACTTACCATGCCACTTTCATCCAGAGGTTCCACATTGGTGTCTGGTGATGCATCCAAACTGGATAATGATGTTCAGGCAGATTCCGTTTCCAATGTGAAGCTCAACAGGTTAAAATACCACAGCCGTGGAGTGTACACCAGGGGCCTCATTTACTAAGGGCGATTTGAGTAAAATCGCCGGAGATTGCAGTAGCTTACCGGTGATTTGTAAGCCTCCGGATTTACTAAAGCAAAATCTCCATAAATTCGGCGGAGATGAGTGGTGAACAAAATCGCTGGTGTTTCAATCTCTCTGGCGATTTTTTCCATGAGGGACATACAAATCTCTGGATTTACTAAAGGGGGATTTTCAATATCACTGGAATTTAGGCTTAAAATCTCCAGAGATAAATCTCAGGGGGGTCAGTGGAGACTTTGCTTAAATCATCGGCAATTGGTCATGTAGTCAGGGTATAAAAGTAAGGAGTAAATGTTTTTTAGCTGCTTGTTTAGACTCAAATAAAAGCTATGGCTTTTTGTGTGCTGCATATGCATAGTGTATATTTAATGGGCAGTTTAGCCTTAATAAGGGCAACAAAAAGGATATAGCAACAGGAGGACCACAACCATCAGCAACTTCTGGTTCATCGAAGACAGCGCATAACACGTCATGTGCGTTTGTTTGGCCGGCGTTTGATCTTTGACTCCCTGTCTGATCAAGAGGTATTTCAAATGTTTTGCCTCAACCGCACTAACCTCCTGAGCCTTTATGAGCAGATGAAGAGGGATTTGGACCCAGTAACATCACAGTCCCATGCAGTGTCTGGGCACTATATAAATAATCGCGTACATATATTTGCTTCCCCAGCCATTAGGAGAATTGGTGTGACCTGAAGTTAGCCTTTAATCGGCTCTCTGGATTTCCCAATTTCCTTGGAGCGATAGATTGCACGCATATTGCGCTGAGACCACCTAAGAGCAGGGCACATTTATATACCAATCAGCACCTTGACCACTCCTTAAATGTGCAGATGGTCTGTGATGCTAACTTGAAAATTATGAGTCTTTGTACTAGCTTTCCTGGGTCGTGTCATGACTCATATTCTGAATCAGTCATATCCCTATATACCAAATTTGACACTGGATTAATGCCTGAGGGATGGCTATGGTTATGTGTGAAGTCTCGCAATTTTTTATATAACGCTGGCGATTTTAATGCAAATCTGAAGATTTACACTGAAAAAAGCATTTTCCCATACATACCATTACATTTATACAAATCTCGGCCAACTCTGGCGATTTGAATCTCAGGAAAACAATCACAGGACATCTCTGGACTTTGAAAATCTCCATACAAAATCTCCTTATAGTAAATACAGAAATTTTTGTGAAAAAAAAATCTCCACTCAACTCCGGGGATGTATGGAGATTATTTTTGGAAATTTAAATCGTTCCTTAGTAACTGAGGCCCCTGGTCTGTTCCAGTTCAGACCATTTGGAATAATTGATTTTGTTTAACTCCTTTTTGTATATAGTCCGGGGATTTTCAATTTTGCTTTTGACAAAAGCTGGATCAGCATGGGGATAGTGAGGCTTTGACACATCCACCTAAACTTTAATAGCTGCTGCCCTTTTCTGCTTGTTATGATAGTCGCCAGCCCTGCTCTGCTATAAGCATGGTTCCATGGTAGGCCTCAATAACCTCTCTCAGAAATTATTTTTGGTCAGCCATGGCTGTGAAAAGAAGCAAAGAAAACCATTATAAATATATCATCAGTGATGTGTATACATGTAATATAAGTGGATATATACAGTACAGTGAGAAAGATTCTTTTAATCTATGTACAATATTGCTCATAGGTAAACACACATTTATGTGCACATAACATGCTATGCATTCATTGCAGTTTCAATCATAAAACTATTCATTCTTCCATAGAGCGAGCATACAACTATATTTAACAACCACTTATACTTTCAAAATAGGTGAGATACAATGATCAAATTCAGAGTATATTGTACATAATGGAAGGGGCATTGAAGGAGAATATGCAAATAACAATGTACACAATACATACATGGTAGTATACAATGGTATATGCACTGGAAAATACATACCAGAATAGAAACGAGTACTTACCAGAATGAGCTAAAACTGTCCAAAGGAAACGAAGAATACGAGCAATATATCCAAGGAACGAATCGCCAGGGACAGCACCATGGACACTATCGATGCAGGAGGTCAATTGGACACCACAGCAGACAATATGTCTTCACAGGATGATGTTAAAGGTGAAACTGCAGGTGATGAAAAGTCCGAACCGTAAACAACAAAAACTAAATTTGGAGAAACAAGGCATGGTAGGCCTTCTAAAAATCGATGAAGACTTTTTGTTCCCTGCCCATGACAAGTCCAGAGATTTAAACCATTGTTTGGTTTTTCGATAAACGGGACTACGATTGCAATTTGAAGGTGTATCCAGCAGTGAATACACGCAAACGCAAAATTATGGCTACAGTGATTGAAATAATTCAATGAAAATTCGGCTAGTCCTACAAAAAACAACAGGTGCAGAAACACTGGTCTGACCTAAAAAGAAAAGAGAAATCAAAGTTAAACAAAATAAAAAGGATTATAAAATGTGAGTTTAATTTAAAAGAATACATATTACTACTTACCATGTAATGCTCATTTCCGGGTTGTCTGTATTTTGCTAGGCCCAAAACACTGTTGTTTTTTACAATGAGATGATAAAATATGATAGATGACATGCTAATGATTTTATGAATATGTCTTGTCATTTCAGGGGAGAATCTTCGATCCAGGGAGAAAGGCTCCAATAATCCAAAATTAGTGACTATTAAAAAAGGTAAATGTTCTCCAGATCTTTCACGTACAGCGCATTGTCTATTGGAGATATTTATTATTGACATCCATTTCAGAAATGCTGGTGCTGGATTGCAAGAATCAAATGAAGCAACAAGAAGCTCAAAGTGACAATATAACGAGCACTGGAAAAGGTAATTATTAATGGTGGGACGGATGAAAACAACGTCAATGCAATATTTGAAAAATTGAGTTATCTTTCGGAATTTCCTATGCAGGTGTCACAATAATATCCGATGAAAGCACTGGCACAAGTGGAGAGCAAACCCCAGATGAGAACAAGGCCAACAAAGTGTATCATCACCATGGTCAAAGATTGTATTAAAAATCTAAGAAAAATGTATAAAAATGTTGATTGGATCTTTGGACAGCTCGTGGAAATCTAAAGTATGGCAAAACAAAATGTAACAATTGCAATTCCATTTAACTAAGTTTTATACTTCAGTAATCGTTTTAATGTATGTATTATGTATGCTGAAAACAAACTTTTTATTTTCCAATATTTTTTTTAGATGTTTCATCATTGTCTGGTCCATAAATGCTTCTTCTGTTAAAAGAGTACAAAGTAAAGTCTCTTGATTGATAATCCTGTTGTCTGCTTTCTATCACCTCAATAGCCACACAAAGATTATGGTATCCTCGCAGGCTACATGATAATTCCTGAGTAAACATGCATCCTCCACACCAGACAGACTCCATTAAAAGGACATAATACACATCCCATGACTTCCATTGAAAATTACAAAGTTCAGTAAATAGTAAAGGGTCCACAGACAGGCTCCGTGTATCTGTTTATCATCATTGTTAAAGTTTTAATTAGCAATACACTTTTTCATGCTATTGAAAAGTACAGTGCCTACATGTCATACAGTTTTAGCATAATCACGCCTAGATGTAACTTCACTTTATCGCAAATGATTACACGATTATCGTGAAATGCCCATACACTGTGCGATTTTACATTTTATCGCACAGTTTACTCGATAATAATCAAACATTTCAATCAATGAAATCATTGGTCAAAGGGGGTTTTGGAACGATTATCGCATGGTCGAGCCAAAAATCGTTACCATACACTACAGCAATATTTTGTCCAATATCACGATTATTGCACGATCGGGCAGAACTGTCTCTGTCCTCTATGATACTCAGGGGTGGGATCGAGAAACAGGAAGCAGGAAGGAGAGGAAGCAGGCTGGAAGCAAATCAATATAGGGAGCCCTCTAGTGACTAAAGAATAAAATACATGTTTATAAAGCACAGAATTCTCTGAGATGAATGCTGCTTATCTGTCCTTGGGGTGGAGATGAATTTCCAGGCACACAGAAACCCCTCTATGTGCACCCCTGGTTGCAATGACAGTAATGAAATATTACTTTTCTGGGGGAATTACTGGATAAATTTAGCTACAGAAACTCTACAGATCTGCGAAATATTTCAGAAATTTAGCAAAATTATGAAACATTTTCTAACCGTAATTGAACATTTATCTGCGACTTCTTCTATTAAAAAAGAAATCTATTCAGAAGTTTGGGCCAGATCCATAACTACGCATTAAATTCCAGCATTATACGTAAAGGTCTTTGGATTTACCTTCCTGTAGTCCAGTCCATCTCATATGCATGGTGCCCCCCCATCTGATGGATGCAGAATTATTTTGTTATACGGTACAGACTGATAGGAGACGTCCGTATATAGCGCACCTCAGTCTCCTATCGTTGTTAGTTGTGGATTTGGTCCAATCCAGACTTCTTCTCTGACCTTGGTTGCCATCCACTTTCCCACAATGCACATGCTCAAAGCTACAGGATAATCCGTGCTGGACGATTGTAACACCTTCAACCCAGCCAGTGGGTGTTTCCGCTCAGTGAGTTTACATTACAGGCGCTCCCTCTCTCTGGACCGGATCCAGAATGAATTACTGTGAATTCAAATAATAAATCCGTCCCCCTGGGACTGCAATCCACCCCAATGTTGGAACCCACTGAAAAAACATCATAACATTGCAATGAGCAGATCGCGATCTCATTGTGCTACTCGTAACATACACATGTGCATATCGCAAAGGCGCGCCATTTCCCATATAAATGGTCAGTAAATGCCAATTTTGTGTGTCTGTATTTAGTCCTTGGTCTTTAAAACCTAAGATTGTCCCTGGCAGTACAGAGTCTATCCACGTGTGACGGTGAATATTGCAATGCCCATATATCTCGGTAGGGTAGCTCGGCACTTGTGAATGTGAAATGGAAATCCTGGATACACATATTTTCACGTCATTGCTGCTTTCTGATATTAGTGTAATAGGATCTAGCAATGGCCCAGATCCAGACCTACGTTCCCATTACATTTTATCGTGTAGCGTAATAACTATGCCCTCGCTCGTACGCACTTTGACCGTTTTACGCTTGCCAAACTCTACCTTAACTTTTCAAAGCGTAACTACTGATGTACATAATGGCTTCACGTACGTAAGCGTCTAAGCACGTCCATACTGTACGATTTAAATGCCTCACCCCACTCTGGGCGGAGTTAGGCAGAAACGTTCTTAATTAGGCACCCCTACACACACAACTAAGAACCTAAAGATAAAGTAGCCCTATAGCATTCGTAAGTCGGTTAAGAAGCTGAAAACCGAGGTGTGTGTCAGGGGAGTCTTACTACTAGTTGGGTATAATTAGGAACCTAAATCATTCTTAAGTGTGAATCAGGTCCTAAGCCCCCCAGGAGTCGCCTAAAGATTGTGACCATAAAGATTATACCTTGCATTTCTAAGGGCAGAAAACAGGGACTTTTCCTTCCAGACTGCTGCCGCAGTTTCTATTCCGTCGCTGGCAATTGGGCGAACAATTCCTAAGTTATGATTCTAGCTACTTGTTTAAACGTATTTGCTGTGTGGTCGTGTCTGTGAAACGCTGCTGGATTTTCCATCACAGGCTGTGATTTGAAGAGTCGAGGAACTCCAGTAGTTAGACACAAACTTTAAATGTATTCCTCTCCCTCCAGTTATACTAAATTATGCTGTGAAGCAATAGGCAGAGAAGGGAAGCAACATGGATCTCATCGCTGTCTAATGGGGCGGCTATAATGTAAATTAAATCTGTCATTATTTCTGCACTTCATTAAGTGTTTATAGGGAGGGAAAATACAATATCAGCCCACTTTCATCTACTTTCCAGCCACACAAAGTCTACGCCAGTTTCTTGCTAATAACTCAAAGGAGGAATCATTACAGAAAGAGATAACGCTCAGGAACCACAGGTCCAGCTCCGAGGGATGGAGGGGGCTCAGGAACCACAGGTCCAGCTCCGAGGGATGGAGGGGGCTCAGGAACCACAGGTCCAGCTCCGAGGGATGGAGGGGGCTCAGTAACCACAGGGCCAGCTCCGAGGGATGAAGGGGGCTCAGGAACCACAGGTCCAGCTCCGAGGGATGGAGGGGGCTCAGGAACCACAGGTCCAGCTCCGAGGAATGGAGGGGACTCAGAAACCACAGGTCCAGCTCCAAGGGAGTCGCCATAAAGATTGTGACCATAAAGATTATACCTTGCATTTCTGAGGGCAGAAAAGAGGGACTTTTCCTTCCAGACTCTGTGCTGCCGCAGTTTCTATTCCGTCGCTGGCAATTGGGCAAACAATTCCTAAGTTATGATTCTAGCTACTTGTTTAAACGTATTTGGAGGGGGCTCAGGAACCACAGGTCCAGCTCCGAGGGATGGAGGGGGCTCAGGAACCACAGGTCCAACTCCAAGGGATGGAGGGGGTTCAGGAACCACAGGTCCAGTTCCAAGGGATGGAGGGGGCTTTGGAACCACAGGTCCAGTTCTGAGGGATGGATTGGCTCAGGAAGGTTTCATATTCAGTTTAATGAAATATAAGTGAGGGTCGTGGGTCAGTGGTGAGAACGGCCCTTTTGCGATGGGGCCGTTTTGCTACCAGACATTTTTTACGTGGCCCCGAAATCAATTACTTTTGCACCACCAGAGAGAGGGAATTGAATATCCTCAACATGAATCCCCAGCGATGACTAGTGAGTATTTAGCCAATTCCCAACCCTTTTCCTAATCCTATCCCTAACCTTCCCCTTCCATTACCCTAACCCTCCCTTCCCCACAGCCTGACCCTAACCTTTCCCTTCTACGCTGGATTTCTTCCCTGCTGCCTAACCCTAAAACTCCCCTTCCCACAGCCTGACCCTAAAACTCCCCTCCCCGCAGCCTAAATTTATGACTCCCCTCCCTGCAGC
>WWET01006775.1:0-11114 GCA_011038615.1 Limnodynastes dumerilii | reverse complement strand
CCTTCCCTGCAGCCTGACCCTAAGACTCCCCTCCCCGCAGCCTGACCCTAAGACTCCCTTCCCCTGAAAAGGGCCTTTCTCACCACTGACCCACAAATCCTAAAATTACCTTTAACCCTTCCCTAACCCTCCATTTCCCACAGACTAACCCTAACCTTCCCCTTCAGCCCTAACCCAGGGCCATAACTAGGGGTGCGCGACAGGGGTGGCCACCCAGGGTGCAAAGCTTAAGGGGGCACCAGTACGTTATATTTAAGGTTAAATTGGCTTGAAATTCAAACTTTCTAGTTATGACTCTAACCCTGACCCTCCATCCCCCGCAGCCAACCTCCAACCTCTCACTTAGGCCCTAACCCTAATGTTAGACCCCCTGCGGCAGCCGCAGTCTAAGCGCTAACCCGCAACTTACTACTGGGAATGGGTAGAAATTGGCCGCTGTTCTCGTTAGCCATTTTCTCCTTAGCAACCAATCAAACATAATACAGTTACCATTCAGCTGGTGGTTGTATCATGTTCAAAATTAGGCCAATCTGACTGGCAACTGCAACTGAGGGAAGTAACGCTGCACAACCATTGGGCCATACGTAAGCGCAATACATGCTTTTGCCGTTAGTAAAAATGTTAGCGGCTAAAACTATTTTCATTTCATTTTCTTCTTCTTATTTTTCCTCATTTACTTCTCCTTTATTCTAATGTAAAATAATTTAAAAAAAAATTTATTTAAGTAAATTTTATGATTTAATTTTGATATTTCTCTGTACTTTATTCTTAATTAAATAGTTCTGTAAAGATGTTATATAATATCTGCTTCAACACTATTTTCTCATTTCCTGAGCATGTGCTTTAGATCACGCTGTGCTGTCTCATTATATCCAGCTGGATGAGTGAGACGCAAGACACAGAATGTCAAGGGGTCAAATTAAATCTTAAATTCCTCCCTCCCCAAATATAAAAAGCTTTATTAACTGGAGCTACTTATAAGGTTTCCAAGACAATGACATTTAAAGAGTGCAATGTAAAACTGTCAGGTGATATATTGTACATTCTATCTCTGCGCAAGAGATTACACAATTACTGATAATCACTTTCCCCAGCAGGGTTTTATGTATTGTTCTCAACACTAACTAACATCTGTGTATTATTGCTATTGTTTGCAGGAAGCCTGAGTTATGTTTCTTGACTTCAGTCACTTTGTTTCTTTCCCTTATAGTGTGAGAATTAGCAGACATTATTGTTCGGCATCGCAGCAGAGTAGACTCGATCGATAAAGCCTCATACAGAGTGAGGGAGAGAGTGGTGCAGGGATGTGAATTTTTATTTGTATTTATATGTACGTAAATGCGACTGGGTTTTTCTTACCGGTCCAGTGTACTGTATTTCCATAGAGAACATGTTGGCACTGAGATTCACTGATCGTCTGTTTTCGATCAGACAGCGTAAAATGACCAAAGTACATACGAGCGAGAGGAGTGCCTAGAAGATACGCTAGCGGAAATACTCTACGCAATGTAACGTAACAAGCACTTAAGTCTGGATCTGGCCCAGAGTCATTAACTATGGCAGATCTACCAGGAAACTAATGAAGCTTAAGTTTCAGGGCCCCTAATCCCAAAGGGGCCCTAAAGCAACTTTTTTGGAGCCATTTTTTTTAAAAGTGCATTTTTCAACAAAATTGATGTGTTATTAGAATAAGGTTATTTTGGTGATAGAATCATAAGCCAATGGGTTTAAATACTTAATATTGGCCTTAAAATATGCTCTGCATGGGAAAGGGGGTTTCTTAGTCTGAGTATCCAGAAACCCCCCCAGCTCGGTGCTGGTCATCAGACTCTCTATCTACAGCTCTGTCCAGAGGAAGGCTCTTATGATCCGACCAGGTGACCAGGTGTCATTGTCACTGTGTGCTGAGTGAATTACTGCCGGGGGCCCTTTGGACCTTGTTGGATGTTGCCCAATTGTTGCTGGTTGCCAAAGACAGTTCAAACTTTAGGGCCCCAAAAAAGTAGGTCCATCACAGTTCATTACCTACTGATCCAATCTTGTAATGCTGACATGTTTGTTTAGCATTACATTAACCATAACTGTCACCCTAACCCCTAACCTGGGAAACAGAGCAGAGGGCAGCACACCATGGAAGCAGAGGGCAGTGCCCGGGTACAGCAGTAAAAATTCAACCCTTTATTAGTGAAATATATTTTTTCTAAAACTAAATCTTGTGTAAAATGACGCATCCGCCATTATTGGCCAGGAGGTATTTCCAATCGCAGGTTGCCCCCTTACTGTATTTCTGTCTGGAGCAGTCCCCTTGTGTGGAGTTTCCCTGACTATGGACCGTGTTCAGAGAACCGTTTCCACGAAGGGACGCAATTATATGCACGGCCGGTGCAGGCCACACCCCCTCCCACTCATGACACGCCCCTCTCTCGGCCGTGCTGTCGGTCACTTCCACCTCCATAGACCACCTGTAACTATCCATGAGCAGTTGCGTGCATATGTGTCCTCCATACGTCTGATTCATGTTAGTCACGCCCACATACCTTCATTTAAATGCCTTCCCCCGCCCATTTTTATTTAAATTTTCACGTGCGTATTATTGCGTAGCATATCCGGACGTATATACCCAAGTGCGATGCACAAGGCCGTCCATGAGGCACTTACAGGCGTATAGTCTACATATACTACATAAAAAAAGTTACTACGCATACGCAGCTGAAACGTGCCTAAAAATACGCACGGAACTCGCCGTGAAAACGGATCTCTGAATACGGCCCTACAGTATATCTGTGTGTATGGAGTCTGAGACATGAGGGACTACTGAGGGACAGGCCAGAAAGGACATTGCTTGAATTGCTTTCCGTAGCGATGCTCTTGTCTTGTGCGCAAATGCAACAATGGAATATTCAAAGGAGCCGGAAGGAGCCCAAACTGTGCCAAACATCCGTCTAGCAGAATCATTCCAATCTCCCTATTAGTGGGGGGTTTACTGTGATATATGTGGAGAGCTGGTGTGCAATTCGCTTGGCAGGCTGCAGGTGATATGTGTGGGTAGCCCGGCTGTTGGCGTTTGAGGTCTCCGGCAGATTTGTGGCACAGAAGATACAATTTGCGCATGGACTGTTCAGGCATCGGTTGGAAACAGGGAGCCGCGTCCACTGTCTCCCGTTATATCGTATCCTGAATTGGCGTCAGCGAGGGCTGTAATACTATGAAAACGTTAGACTTTTGAGGTGAGATTTAGTAAGCTTTCTAGAAAGATTTTAGTCTTTTTAGATAAAAATATATTTCCTAAAAAGTGTAAAGGTGGAGATTTTACTCAAAGCAACCAAATAGATTCTTCCTCTAATGAATCTACGACAATCTCCGAGATTCTACAACATGACAGCTAATATATAAACTAAATCTTAACCCTCGTCCATATAAGGGATAAACTGATATCATTACAACAGGTTGCTGTGACAATGACATTTAAAGAGTAATGATGTAAAACTGCTATATAATATATTGTATATAATATCTGTGTAGAAGGTTAAAGAGGCAACATTATTATTGATAATCAGTTTTCTCAGCGGGGGTCTATTTAATGTTCCTATCATCAGCTAAATATCTGTGTGTTATTTTCTAGTTCCTATGATCAAAAAAATTCTGCTGCTTGATATAATTTGATCTGTTTGTCTTTTTCTTCGTTGCGAGTCCCCTCGGCGATGCCTGTCATTATGAAGTAGGGACAGTTGAAGGTTGCTTTCGGCTGTCTCTATTTCGAATGACAGCATGTGCTTTACATACTCACCCATTCATTTTCGGAAGTGCCACCGCCGGATGGTTAGGTTGCAGAGGGGGGGAGGGGAGACTTAGAGTTAGGGAGAGGGTTTGGGGATAGAATATTTACTTACCTTTCGGAGCACTGTGTTCGGTGCTCCAGGGATCGATTGCTATGCCTCATCAAGGCATAAGCAATCGATATCTCGGCCAGTTCGGAAACGGCTGCGAGATAAGATATATATAAGATATTTGTAATGATTTATTTATTTATTGTTCTTTTATTTGAATAATGAAGTCTTTGCAATATTCATACACATTATTTACAGCCAGCATTACAGCATTGCATGGAATTTGCTTTGGGTAAAATGACCCCCCCCCCTCCTTTCCGGGGTGACGGGTATTTAGACATGAGGGTGATGGAAAATACATGACTGCAGCTTTTGATGTGATATATTTATATCCTAGTTTGTATATGCAGTTTATGCAGTCATCTATACGTTTTCCTATAAGGGAATGCCTTGGTCGTGTATAACTGGAATGTGACCTCAACAATGCAAGATGCAGTTGATAAGAGACCAGAGGCGGCCCTAGGTTTTGCGAGGACCCAGGCAAAAAACTAGAAGGGGCTCCATTAAATAATCTCACATTCTCATGTTAAAATAAAATAACTGTAAGGCCTTGAAGAAGACTCTACCAGCGCCTGTTACTGGCTGTCAGAGGTGGCTGTAAGTTATTTTTTTAGGTGTCTCTGCTGCCAGCCTTCTGAGAGCTCTGCCATCTACTGGGCTGTGTTCAGTGTTACCGTGGTCCCGACCCTAAGCTTTAGTTTGTGACCAGGTAAGAGGTTATTTGTAGTTTCCGGTCTGGGACTCGAAGGGCCCCCTGACCTATGGGGGCCCTAGGCAGATGCCTATGCGGCCTATCCTTGGGGTCATAATAAATTTTGGGTCTATACTATGCATTGTAATCAAAGTCATTGCCACCTGTGAGAGCAACATTGCCCCCTGCTGGAAGTTGTTGGAAGTGTCATTTATTGGAAGCCTAAATATAGAAGATTGCATTCAGTCAGAACATGGATGAAATAAGAGAAAAACAAGTGGATATTTACACCTTGGCCAAAACATGCTGAATGCCAGTAGAGTGAAAGTAACGTTACGCTTGGCATGCAGGGAGAATATTATGCTTTAGCATGTAAATACTGACCAGCGTTACTATTACACTGTTATTTATCACCTCTTATTTCTAATACTATTATTATATTATTACACAGATACTGACCAGCGTTACTATTACACTGTTATTTTTCACCTCTCATCTCTAATACTATTATATTATTATATTATTACACAGATACTGACCAGCGTTACTATTACACTGTTATTTATCACCTCTTATTTCTAATACTATTATTATATTATTACACAGATACTGACCAGCGTTACTATTACACTGTTATTTATCACCTCTCATCTCTAATACTATTATATTATTATTATATTATTACCCAGATACTGACCAGCGTTACTATCACACTGTTATTTAGACTTGGGATAGGAAACATCACCTCTCAACTCTAATACTGTTTGCAACAGATGGAATATGACTCCCCTGCAATCAGCATGGTTTATCCCAGGGGTAACTTTCCTCTCTTATTTTAATCTCTGAATCAGGGCCGGTGTACTAGGAGTATTATCCAGACTTCAGCGTAAAGTGGGAGCAGAAGTTTTATAGAAAAGCTCTACAATAGTAAGTCCCTGAGAGTGAGGGGCATGACCTCCCTGCATGTATATGGTCCCATGTCCCCGGCTGAGGTTCTACCTTGTCTTAGGCCAAAATGGAAAACAGATATTGCTAATCACAGACGCATTAGTGTATAATGAGACCCTCAGTCACTTCCTTATTGGAGGCTCCTCGTGGCCGTGTTTAGCAGACACAGATATGGAAATGTCTGCAATTTACTCCTCATTTGTAAATAAATAAATCTAAATGAAAACAAATGGGTTGAGGAAGGAGAGCAGCTCATACAGCCGAGCTCGGAGGCATCATCCCGGTTTTTGGCTCTTGTTGCGTGATGTTTTTTTAATAGTCTGCTCAGTGTACAGCCGATGATTACTGTCATGGGGAAATTGAACGCCGTAATATCTCTCTCTTGCTGCTTTTTCATGTCACAATTGTAAAGCCTTTATAGAAGAAGAGACGTATCATGGGCCCTCTGCAGTCATTACGCTAATGGTAAAGGGTCTTAGGATGCTGACTCTCCGTATGATGGTGCATAGATCGTATTAGCGTCCATTAGACTGCAAATGGCATTAACTTGCATTAATGTACAGATTGAATTATAGGGAGAGAACCTTATATTTCTGCATTAGCTCTTCCTCTAATCACCAGATGACTGCAACATCTAAGGAGATATGAAGAGGGGCCATGACACAACTGCATTCCAGCTCATCGGGAGTCTTTCTTTAACTATGTCAAATTTGGCGTTGCATGCAGGTTTGCTGGATATTTTACAGATCTATATATTCCTTTTGCTATTCCTCAGGGAAGTGCTGAGAAAGAACAAGACCCATTCTCTGTAAATAATGAATCTGTTTATAAAGTACGGGCTGAGGTCACAACAAACACAGATATATAAAAAAAATTTGCAGCAGAAGCTCTACAGAGAGGAATAGTATTCAGAGATCCGTCAGTGAAAGGTTCGCATTTATACGCACGGCCATTCCCCTCATACGGACGAATTGCTGAAGACTTATGAGTCCCTCGGGCACTCTGATCTTTTAGTTGGATTTTACGTGCGTATAATATTTACGTATGTGAGTATCTCACTAACCGTGCCCTCAAATGCTCATTTAGATGCCTCCCCCCACCCACTTTCACGTGTGTCTTTCTCCGGACGGATTACAACCACGCCCCTCCGTAAGTATGTTCCCAATTGCGATTCACAAGTCCGTGACTAATGGACTTCCGTGCGTAATATCAACGTAGATAGCGTAAATTTAGTTAGTACGCATGCGCAGGTCACCCGATCCTATAAATACGCACGGAATCCAACCAAAAACAGTTGTCTGAATATGGCCCAATATTTAATTTCTCTTTCTAATTGGCAAACCATTTTGAGAGCTTTGATTGGTAAATGAATCCAGAATTCACAGAGCAATGACCAGATCCAGATTTCCAAGTGCTCAGACAAGACAAGTATTGAGTTTGCAAATTGCACAAAATGTGGAATGCAACTGATGCAGAAACTAACTATACAATGTCTGGGTAATAAAGTTTCCATATACAAAGAGCCACAAGCACTAATCTATCCTTGCGGACTATAAAATGCTGTGATATTGCAGTCCGCACTGATCCTTACGGTTCTACCTAACTGCAAATTAAATCATCAGCCACTACCAGACAAGTTGCTAAACCCCCACCACGAAAGCTTTAAATTATCCACTTGTGGGTGATAATGACCAGTTTGACTACCACTGGTCTAGTCTATAACCATGAAATGGTCAAGTCTGTTTTGATTTTGTTACATGACAAGTACATTAGTCATTTTTGTCCTTCACCAATATGTTAGTCAAATAAAATTCTACTGGGACTAAGTCTACATTATTATAGAGAAGTCTACATTAAAGGTAAAAGGCACGCCTGGGTCATTCTCCAAACTCCATTTAAAGCATATGCCATATACAATCTGTATTTAGCAACAGTGTACTCCACTTATTCATGAATCTGATTGGCTGATCTATTATCCAATTGGATAATATCTTTTCTCAACATTTAGCAATGGATGCACAAGTCTGATTGGCTGTTTGAACCTTTAGCACAACATTTTGAGGTATTCTAATAAAAATGTAGAAAAATAATCAAAACGCAAGTAAAACAAAACCTACACTAGCCATACAATGAAGCTTGTCTGATATTCATGGGCTTTCTATTCTCCCACAATGCTTAGGGGCAGAACCCACCCCCATCAGAGAAAAGTGGGATCTGAGTGTGTAAGATGACTCAAGTCCATTATCTGCAAAGATTTCCAGATTTATCCTGCTGATGACCTCCCTTCAAGGAACAATATGAGCTTCCGCTACAGCTTGTTAATTTAGCATAATAACTGATCTGACAACCCCCCTTGTGTTATTGTTTTTGCTTCAGGTCAAAGGATTCTCACCGTGCCTCGGTTCCTGCTGAATAAATTATGATTCTCTCACATTATTTGAACAAGTGTTAAAAGCATTACAGAAAGACCCTGGTGACAGGAATGTTTATTGTGCTTTGCCTTTGTATCCATCTATTCGAGTGGCTTTCCCAGAATTACTGCAGTAACCGGCAATTTTATAAAATATCTACTGACACCTTGACCAAGGTCCGGTGGAGTCTGGGGGCCTCGTTTACTAAGGTCATTTTTTTACAGCGATTCAACTTCAGTCATCATCGCTGGGTTTGAGTAGCAATTTTTTTTAGCAAGATTTGCGGCATTTACTATGCCCGAATTTTTGCCATCGATGTTGAATCGCCGTCGATGTTGATTGATTTTAAAATGGAATAATCGCCAATGCTTTTCTATCACTTATCCTGCCGATGCATATACTACTATAAGGCAAAGCATGACCATGTGTTTGTGGACATGGTAATCCTTATAGTAGTGTAAGCGGAAGCCTCATAAGGGATAGAAGTGTGTAAGGAAATGTGTTGTGTCCCTTGCTATATTACCTAACACTACATGTGAAACCCTGAATAAAATGTGTCAAACATGTCCCTTAGAGTGTCGCTAGGAAATACAGGTGGTCATCGTTAAAAATGTCCCCTAAAGTGTATGTTAGTGTAAAAATGTGTAATAAAATAATAAATAAATGTTGCGACCCCCTTAAATAATAAATAAATGTTGCAACACTAGAGCGCTCATTATAGTGATAGGGGGGCTCCCTAGCGACAGACCGGTCATTAGGAACGGGGACACCGAGGAGGAAGAAGGGGTGCGTCGTCAAAAGGGCCAGAAGAGGCCGAAGACCAGATGCCAGCACCGGAGGAACATCTGCAACCAAGCTGATAAGACTCTCCAAGCAACTCTTAAAGAAGATCTGCAGAAGAAGATGAAAATACTAGCAAGTCATCCCAAGAGATGACTGCTAAACAATGAGTCGCAACCTTTATTTATTATTTTCTTTAAACATTTTTACACTAACATACACTTTAGGGTACATTTTTTAACGGCTGCCACCTGTATTTTCTAGCGACACAGTAAGGGACATGTTTGACACATTTTATTCAGGGTTTCACATGTAGTTTTAGGTCAGGTAATATAGCAAAATTTATTTGGGTACATTTTTACATTTTAAGGGACACAACACATTTCCTTCCACACTTCAATCACTTATCAGGCTGCTGCTTACACTACTATAAGGATCACCATGGCCTCAAACACATGGCCATGCTTTTCCTTATAGCAGTATATGCATCAGCAGGATAAGTGATAGAAAGAGGCTTCAAGTGTTTTTTACTAAGTGAAAAACACGTCAACTATGTTGACATGTGTTTATCTATTAAAGTGTGAATCGCTTTCTAGGAAAGCGCCTAACACGGGAGGCAATTTTTTTTTCTGCCCTCACGGATCGCACTAGAGGCAATTTAGTCAATCGCCTTTAGTGAATGAACCGTGTTGTATAGGTTACATTAGAAAAGTCAGGACTGGGAGGGTAGAGCGATGATGGTCGATTCGTTGGTGAGAAAGCCCAAAGTCCCGAGACTTTGGCCTTAGTAAATGCCACGATGGGGAAAAAACAGCTAAAGTCCCGGGACTTTGGGCGAGTTTGCCAACATCGACCTTAGTAAACGAGGCCCAGGGTGTCTATGGCAAGTCTTGTCTAGATAACCTTCAATATTTAACTGAACCCTTTTAGATGAAAATGCATTTTATGTATTCTTCATATGGTGTTGTCTTTAAAAATTAAGGAGTTGTTTTTTGGAGTGTTTTTTGTATAGACTGTTTATCCATTTTGTAGATTTATGAGGTTGTATCTTGCTACACAACCATATCATTTTGAGGTTGTGTCTTACTATATGCACCATGATATTTTGAGGTTGTATGTTACTAGGTGAACCATGTCATTATGAGGATGTATGTTGCTAGGGGTACCATGTCATTATGAGGATGTATGTTGCTAGGGACACCATGTCATTATGAGGATGTATGTTGCTAGGTGCACTATGTCATTATGAGGTTGTATGTTGCTAGGTGCACCATGTCATTATGAGGTTGTATGTTACTAGGTGCACTATGTCATTATGAGGTTGTATGTTGCTAGGGACACCATGTCATTATGATGTTGTATGTTGCTAGGGACACCATGCTATTACGCTCTGACATACTGGATATAAGTGTGAATCGTTTAGTTAGCTTGGTTTTGGAGAATGAACCAGACGTGGCGTCTAAGTCATGTGACAGGCATACTGACCTGAAGCAGGCAGTGCTTTTGTGATGTTGACGCGCTCTGGAGAAGATAAGAAATCAAAACCCAAAGATGAAAAAAACCTCTAAATAAATCATAAAAAATGCTATCTGGTCAACCATTCATGAGGCAGAGATGGGCAATCTGGTGTTCAGTGTTTATTAGCAGGGGGACACCATGATATAAAACTCATTAAACTCAAGATGAGCTGTGACCCAACAGGGGTTGCTGGGGATCGTAAACAGGTTAGTTTTGTAAATATCTAAGTTTTAGCCGGTGGGCTTAACAAAGTGACCACCATACTACAAGGTGTGCTTTCAGTTCCACAAGTCATTGCTTTATCATGACAGAATTTAGAAATTGTCTCCTATTTCCCTGCATTGAGGCCTATGGAGGCGGCCATTTTGATGGAGGTGAAGATGTAATCAATGGTGGCTGTTACCTAAGACAACATGGCTTCAATAATGGAGACAAAAATAAGAAATACACTTTGGTCTCTTGTGAATCAGCTGCAGCGTCACCTACTTTTATCTCTTCTATAAAGATGAAAAAGTCAGCGGATCCTGTTCACAGTCTCCACAATAACACTGAAAGGATTTACTTACTGACGATGTAACAATCAATAAATACCGATGCCGCCATTATTACTGAGGAATCGTTTTCCTGGCAGCGCTAGACACACCCATGGGCGGAGCTATTCACATGAAACATCCCTTTAGTGGTACAGGAGAAACCCATGGGTGGAGCTATTAACAGGACACACCCCTTTGGTGATATAGGACACACCCCTTTGGTAAAGCACCTGATGTAAAGCACCTTGATAGGGCTTATCACAACCTCCCTGATAATCATTTGCAAAAGTTGGCAAGTATGTTCTAAGTCAAGCCTGGCCAACCTGTGGCTCTCCAGGTGTTGTGA
>WWET01006774.1:42311-60346 GCA_011038615.1 Limnodynastes dumerilii | reverse complement strand
TCTGGATAATTAAAATCCCCCATAATTAAAACTTGACCTTGCTGTGCTGCCTTTGCTATTTGCTGTTTAAGTTGGGCTTCCTCAGTTAAACTAATATTTGGTGGTTTATCGCATATCCCTATCAGAAATTTATTTGAACTTCCACTGGATATTTCCACCCACAATGCCTCTATATTATCACCAATACCCTCATAGATAACTTCCTGTATACTTGGTTTTAACATTGGCTTAACATAAAGACATACCCCTCCTCCCTTTTTATTTACCCTATCCCTCCTGAACAGAGTATAGCCCTCCAAGTTGACTGTCCAGTCCTGTGTATCATCCCACCATGTCTCAGTAATACCAATAATATCATATTGTTCTTTCATTGCATCTAGTTCTAACTCCCCCATCTTAACTGACAGGCTTCTTGCATTTGCAAGCATGCATTTAAGTCTATTTACTCCCCTTTTTATTTTCCTTTGCTAAGGCTGTTTTTCTTACTGGTTTTAACAAGGGCTCCTTCTTAACAACTGTTCTTCCTTTTCCCACCTCTCCACCCCCTTGATTCTTACTATATTCCCCTTACTGCACTCAGTGTCTATCCCATAAATATTTTCCTGCCCCTCCCCCCCAATACCTAGTTTAAAATCTCCTCCAACCTTCTAACCATTCTCTCCCCTAGCAAAGAAGCCCATTCCTCATTCAAGTGCAATCCATCCCGGCAATAAAGATGGCATCTAACTGAGAAAACAACCCAGTGCTCTAAAAACCCAAAACCCTCCTTCCTACACCAATCTCTTAGCCACGCATTAACCTCCCTAATCTCCCTCTGTCTCGCTGGACTAGTGCGTGGCACAGGTAGTATTTCTGAAAATACGACCTTGGATGTCCTTACCTTAAGTTTGCGGCCCAGGTTCCTGAAATCATTCTTAAGGACACCCCATCTCCCTCTAACCCTGTCATTGGTACCAACATGCACCAAGACCGCTGGGTCATTCCCAGCCACTCCCAACAATCTGTCCAGCACGATCCGCGATATGTCGATTTCAAGCACCGGGAAGACAGCTCACTGTTCGGCATGCACGGTCCCTGTAGCATATTGTCCTATCTACCTTCCTAATAATTGAACCCCCTACTACCAAAATCTCCCTAGGTCTCTGATTACTGTTGATCCCCTCTAAGTCTGAGAGACCATTCCCCTGGCTGCTAGAGCAAACCGTCTCACTTAGCCCTGCCGCTACTGAATAGCCTTCCACAGTATCTTCATCCAATCTGGTGAACCTACTGGGATTGCTCAGCTCAGAACTGGCCTGCCTCTTCCTTCCCTTGCCACCCCTTCTAACTGTTACCCAGCTGTCTACCTGTGCATCCTCTTGTGTCTCTGCTCCACCCGGCTCAGCTAAAGCATCAACAGTAAGCTGTAGACTCTGCTCAAGATTTGCAATCTCTCTCAATGTTGCAATGGTCTGCTTTAGATCAGTTACCTGGGCTTCCAAAGAGACCAAGTGCTCACATTTCTCACAGAGGAATGTACCTTGGAGCACTTGCTCCAAGTGTGCATACATATGACAAGACATGCATTGAGTGAGATTTTCAATCCTGCTCCCACTCATCTTATTATATATAAATTATCCCCCATTTGACCCACTGTGTATTTGAAACTACTAACCTTAGCTAGCCCAGTCCTGCTTTAAACTCCTTCCTAGTTTTAACTCTGCACTTCAAAAAATGCACTTGAAATAAAAATGCAATCGCAAGCTCAATGCAATCGCTTCCAAGCACCTGTTTAAATAGAAGTCTAATCACCACGCCCACTAGCTCTAACAGGAAAAAAAAAAAAGTTAGCAACAAACAAAACAACTTGCTACAATATACACTAAGATTCACTCAGCCCAACACTCAGTACACACTCCTTCCTAGTTTTAACTCTGCACGTAAAAAAAAATGCACTTGAAATAAAAATGCAATCGCAAGCTAACAATAAATTTTTAACCATGAATAAAATGTGTAAAAAAGGTTCCTTACTGTGTATATAGAATAGAATGGTGGCCACTGTTACACCATGTAAACAAAAGCGTATTTTTATTTCAGAATGTGTTATTAAATAATGAAGTAAAGTAGCGACTCACCGTTTAGCAGTCATCTGTCTTGGGATGACTTGCTTGGATTTTCTTCTTTCTGTGAAGATCTTCCTGTAATGTTGCTTGAAGATGCTTGTCAGCTTGCTTGAAGAAGATGGTCCGGTGCTTGCAGCTGGTCTTCTGCCTCCTTTGGCACTTGCCACGATGTCCTCCTTCTTCCTCTTCTGTGTCCCCGCTACTAATGACTGGTCTGTCTCTAGAGGGCCCACTTTTATAGAAAATATGACGTCATCTACATTATGGGGCTCTAGTGAGCGCTCTAGTGTTTATGACGTCATATTTCACACCTCCATTCATACTCTATTCATATCCTATTAACTCCCCTCCCTCCAGTTCACACCTCATATACTTTCATTTGCTTGATCTTCTGCCCTGCTGCTCTGCTGACACCTTAAAAAAACTGAAAAAAAACCCCACAAACTCAAAAACTCGCAGCAAGACAAAAATCCTGCAGCTGGGGAAATAACAAGCCCAATTTCGTTTGTTATAAGCAGAATTGGCAACTCTGATGTTTTGCCCACTGGAACGGTTCTTCCCCTCTGCCCGCAAAGAGTACGCAAAGTGGAAAGATGTAAATTATACAGTGTGGGAGTTAACACCCACATACGCTCGGATCAGTGGTGTAACGGACTGTCGAACTGCAAGTGTGACTTAAGGTTATCTTATCGTAAATCGTAAATCACACTTATTACACACGAAAGAGGGGAATGAAGGGGGTGTTCATTCCCCTCTCTCATGTAAATTTAAACACCCCACATGTATGTCTTGTTTAAAGTCCAGAGTTTTGTAGTGCTCCATTAAAAGTTCAGAGTTCAGGTGTGCTTCATTAAAAGTTCAGAGTTCAGGTGTCACAACAAGATATATTCCATAGAATTTTTGTTGAAGATCCAACAATCAGGGATAAACTCAATACACATATTCCGTAGACAGCCTGTTCTTTGTAAAAAAAAAATTGACATGCTACTTCTATAAAGGACAGGAAGCAGACAGAATCCGGATGTGTCATGTGTTATGTGGGATTAGCATAATCACAACTAGGAAAGTACTAACGTCACCAGCATTTTCTCGGTGAAGATTTTACGATTATTGTGAAATGCCCATACACTGTGCGATTTTACATTTTATCATCTGCATTGGCCCTAAATCAGACAAGTTCAAAAATAAAATAATAATTCAAAAGGGGTTTTTGGATGATCGGTGAGAAAATCTATACAATACACTTGCATGATAATTCACCCGATAACACAATAATTGCAAAATCAGGCCGATAATTGATCTAGTGTATGGCCAGTGTCAGGAACAGGTATGATTAATATCTGAAATATACAATATTTCACTACATACTTGTTAATTATAGTTGGGAACAAAAGAAGACATTTACTTAGGACATTTGTCTTTTCATCCAGGGGTCTGGCTAAGTGGCAAATGTCTCTAGATATTAGTCACAGGCAAAGAAGTTGGTTAGATAACATTCACATGTGAGGAGAGCCTCAAAAGACCTGGACGGCTGCAAATCTGCAGGGGGCCTGTCAGTAAAGTGGTCCCTACAAGGAACACAGAGATTTGGCCATTAACTGACCCTAGGATCAAAGCAGTGTTCATATTTTGGGGAAATTCATACTTTCTTATATTTATGGAAACCCCAAACTTTAGAGAAGTATGACACTGGCTCCTGTGGGCAATACTTATAATTTTGGAGTCGGTGGCATGTTTGGAAGGGGCCTTAATAAGCCACAGGGCATGTGTACATCAAACCTAGGATTTGTTTGGTAGCTAGATGGCAATCATAAAGCCAGGAATGTGAATATCATACTTGTATAAGTCTTACAACCACTCAGAGGCAGAAATATGGTTTCATGGTTCAGTTATCAAATTCAGAGGGGCAGGTTCTAGAAACTCAGACCAGCCCCATACTGAGGTCACAGCCTGCTGACCAATCACCCCTCCTTGCCAGGGGGAGGATAGATAAACTGATAAGGTGTCTTTAAATATGGAATCACCCAAAGGCTCAGGATGGTTCTATGTGAGGTCTAGATTGCTAGTCTGGGGGGAATTATCCATTGTTTTTCTGCTAAGACTTTAGCGAATAATTAATTTCCACAAAGATGATTATATTCTGTTGGTTTTCCCTTTTGTTTTAAATGTCTTTTTGCTTTAAATGTCTTGTGTGTCTTTTTATTCTGTTTTTTTCTTGTAACCTCATATTGTTAAATATCTTTTATGTAATAAGCATTGTACCTTTTTGTAGAATAAATTTTTCATTTATTTTGCTTTATTCATATTTGCGCTGAAAGTCCTACCCTCTGAAGAGACTTGTCTGTTTTTGGCTACTGTAACAATAACTCATGAGGTGATAATTTCAATAACTGCGGTTATCCAGGGGGATTATAGAAATAAGGTCATGGGGTGATAGTTTCTGTTAAGAACGGTATAACTTTGTTGAAGGGGTTGCATTAACCTTTAAAAACATGTGGTGGCAGTTGGAATATTTGGGGTAAATATAGAGATTTACCATAGTAGATGTGGGTGTTGCTAGAATATTAATCTGGATTTAATTTGGTAGGCCCCCAGGTAAATTTGGGTTTCCAAGTCAGGGATTCTGCCGTAGGTGGTCCGGGTTCCTGACAGCGTTTAGTGTTTCATGAAGCGTTGGTGAAAATGTGTCTATATAACTTTCGCAACAGTTTAAAATATTTTCAGTTTGTTTCTCGTTTTGTAGCGTAGCTCTAATGCACTCCTCCTGTCCCGGCGTAATTACACTCTGTTACGCCGGCTAAAGGCTACCCTAACTTCAGCCGGCGTAACCGAGTGTAATTACGCCAGGACCAGAGCGTAATGTGTATAACCCTGCCCCTCCAACCTAATTTAACTACCTCTCCCCGCCTATCTTCCGTAACTGCAGCGTAGTTACGGTGCTCCCCGCCCCTTCTTCAGTAACTACGCTGCAGTTACGGAAGCAAGATCCTTCACAAAGATTTTCATTAATTACTCTGGGCAATGTCTTTCCGGCGCATGTGCAGATCAGCAAAACTGCAGATCTTACGCATACGGCTGCCGTAACTACGGCGGCGGACGTAATTCTGGATCAGGCACATTGTTTCTAGAAAGTCCATTCTGAAATTTTTTTTATCTTCATATAGCTTTAAGGTTGGGGGAGAATTACTTATTCATGTTTGCTAAATAGACTTCTTTGCTGCCGCACTAATATATAAGTAATTGCCTGCCACTTCTCAATACTTTTTGGCCAAGTGAAAGAATGCCAAACATCACCCATTCTGGCGTAATGGGTAAGTGGTTGAATTGCTGTGTGTATTTGCAAATTTTGCAGCCAAAACTGTCTTAATATGGGGCATCGCCAGAAGAAATAATATATATTTAGATTTGGAGCACCACATTTGGAGCATGAATGTGAGTGCAAAGATTCTTTATTATATAATCAATATGGAGACATATAACCCTTGTGTAATATATTTAAGAACACTTCCCAGTATTGATTTGATGGCATTGTTGAACAAGATCAAGAACAAGAACAAAATCTTGGGTCTACTTTTTAATCCCAAGTTGATAGTCTGATAATTTTATGGAGGTGAGGAGTTGTCTGATCTTTTTAATAATGAGGTGGAATGACTCTGATTTTTAATGAAGGGGTCACATCTTGAAGTAGGGGGTCGCAAGCCTTTGTGTGACTTTTCTGAGTTTGTTTTAAAGTATTTTTATTTAATCTGGTTTACTGTTATTTGAAAATCCAGATATATTTATGCACGATATTGTACATAAATGTGTATTTGAAGCTTTGTTTTTATGTGCATTTATAATGAAAGCTCCTCTTGGTCAAATAGGGCATAGTTTTAAATAACCAGTTGTCAGTTCAAGCATTTTTACTTTTTTGGAGTTCTTTAAAAACTATGCTATGGGATTTTTTTAAATTTATATAGAAATCTAGAATTATTAATATATTATATGTGTTAATATCTAATTAATTTAGATTTATGTAAGATTAACTTAAATCAGGGTTTCATGTTAAATAAAACATTTGTTGTATGCAGAAAGTCCTGCTTCTGCTACAACATGGAAAAAACTCTTCTGCAATTGTGTACACTCTACAATTGAGGCAAAGGTGGAATAGTCTGGGGAAGAGGATGACAGATTTCCTTAGGGCAAGGAGGGACCCAAATATCAATCATACAGAAAGGCCCATTAATTTCTTAAAACACCCCTGTCTACTGTATTTTGCAAACTATGTAACCAAGCAACCTCTTATTTTAAATATATAAATAATGGGAATGTGTTTTCTTGAATGCAAAATATTGATGCCAACCACGTAATGATTAATTCATCTTGTTCACTTTTCGATTCTTAAATAAATCACCTTAGGAAAATACACTAGACCACTGGCATGCTACATAACACATGTCCCTCTTTGTGCATTAGTTATAGGATTCAGTGTAATTATTTGTCCATTTGTACTGCCCTAGAAAAATATAAGGCTTGTTAGACTGACTACTGGTAAATTATGTGCAATTATTTAGTGTTATTTCTGCTAAGTTATAGGACTCAAGGTTCAGGAAGTTTCTGTTAGAAAAAAAGGCATCATAAGAAGTAAATTATTTAAAAGTGCACTATACTTTTAGGGGCTAATTTTTTTTTACTAGAAAGATAGATCCTCAGTAGCTAAATAGCTAAATTTTCTTCTTTTTAGAAAAAGCCACAGTCAGCAAATATCACTGGATTCAAACATTCTATAGCTGATTCCTCAATTAATTAATGTGACTAAGTGAGATAGTGAGACATTAGATGCAAATGGCCAGTGGCATAATTAATGTCATTACAGGGTTGTGGCTAAAGGTAGAACTGGAGGAGGAGAGGGCCCAAAGCAGCCTCTCACCCTGCACCCACAAAAGACAGCCATCCACATACTATAGCCCTAATCTTCCGATGGCAGGTTCTTTAAACCTAAGCATTTAGAACTCAGAGTAGAGTGTTTTTTATAAATTAACTTGGCAGCAGCTGACAGTGAGGGAAATGCAGGGACCCCTCTGGCAGAGGCATGCACATAGCAGGCAGCAATGCTGACTGTCTTTACCCTTCCAATAAAGGAAGGGTAAAGACAAATAAATATGTCTTTACCCTTCCAATAAAGGAAACAAGGTAAATAATTAAAACACAGACTTTACTTCATAAATTAAACAATATGAATAATAAGAAACAAAGAGGTGCACTTCCCTGCTTCTAACAAGCCCACAGTCACTGGGGAAATCTACTGGCTGGTGTAGAGAAGGAGATCAGCTGTACCACGTAGGAGCCACATCCTATGTGGTACAGCTGATCTCCTTCGCTACACTGCTGCTGCTGCTGCTGTCAGGACTGTGAACATCATTGGTGCTCCCCGGACTTGTACATGCGCTGCCATCCAGTAGATTTCCCGGGTGACTGTGTGCTTGTTGGATGGAGGGAAGTGCATGTCATTGTTTTTTTATTATTTATATTGTATATTTTACTGTTATTATGAAGTAAAATCTGTGTTTTAATTACTTATCTTGTTTCCTATATTGGAAGGTTAAATATAGGAAACGTTCATCCACCTCATCTTTCTTCACCAGATGAGGTGCCGCTCTTACCTTCAGTCACATACACATCGCTTGAAACAATGTTTGTTACATATTTATGAACTTTTTATAAAGATTTTAGTGATATGACTATATTTCTAAAAACAAGATTTTCCTTTGATACAGTATATATATTAGAGATGAGCGTCGACCACTGTGTTTTGATTTTGGTTTTGGTTCTAAATCTTCGTTGTGTTTTAGTTTTGGATCTGTATTTTATTTTAAATTGCTAAAAAAAATTATATATTTTTAATCCTAAAGCATTATTAATACAAATAACACTTATTTACAGTCACTCCTAATCAAATTACACCAACTTACAGCTCACAAGATTAAGGTCAGTTGGTACTTGCTACCATATATTGTCTAGTATCCCACTCTCAACTTTGTGACATTTGTCAAATGTATTCTCATGTATTGCTATTTTTATATAACATAAGAAAGGACAATATCCATGGTCCCTTCCACAGTAAAAAACCTTGCGGTTTAACATGTCTGATTAAGGTTTCTTGCATTGACACAAAATATAAACACCTTGAAAACTTTACCGTTCAAACGCCAAAAAGCTATGAAATTATGACATTAAGGCCGGAGTCTTAATGGACGTGTTCCTTAAGCAATACAGACATGATATACCATCACATCCTATGGTAAGCTGCAGATTCAGTACTATCATGGAGTGAGATTGCTAAAAATGTTAGAGCTGCTAATTCACAGGATGTGATGGTATAACATGTCTGTATTACTTAAGAAACATGTCCATTAAGACTCCAGCCTTAATGTCGTAATTTCATTCCTTTTTGGCGTTTGAACGGTAAAGTTTTAAAAGTTTCTATATTTTGTGTCAATGCAATGCAAGAAACCTTAATCAGACATGTTAAAGCGGAAGTTTTTTTGTCTATGGAATTTCATAGCTTTTTATAAAGCTAATAGACAGTACCCTTAACACCTTGTATCCAGGAGGCCTTAATGAGGTTATAGACCGTGATTTTGATGACTGAGTTTCCATGATTTGTCCCTGCTATCTTGTTATTTCCATTCACAACCCAATTTGTATTTGCTTTTCGTCCTAATTATATCTAATTTCTAATTATCTTCAGGTTCAAATATATCCTGAGAATGGGGATAGATTTAATTTCGACTAGGCTTCCTTCGAATACATTCTTTCATATACTCCAAGATCAGATAATTATTATTGTCATTGTTTTCTTTTCTACATATATGTGTGTGTGTGTATATTCAATTTTTGCATCTATATACGCACATATGCATTCATGTATATGATTCAAACAAACCAATTCATTAAAATTATGCATTGTCATTTAGTTAATATAAGTGAATATAACGTTTATTGAATGTTTGTAATTTGTACTATAGGGGGAAAGAGGGAAATAAATTATCTGGAGCCCAATGTGATTATCATTTTTTATATTTTTAATTTCATTTTTTTATATTTAACATTTTTTATTTGGGTACCGACAAAATAAGTGCAAACGATGCGATACAAATGCATTCAGGATACAAATACAGGTAAGCAGACATATGCATAAAATCTTCAAATAAATGCAGTATGACAATGCGTTAATATGGATATCTTAGTACAGGTATACCATACAGAATGCGTCTTAAGAGATAACAGTTAAATAACTCAGGACTGATTTGTTTCCCCGGACTTGGCACAATCTGCAGCGATCATCCACAGTTTACTTTACCCAAGTACCGCGTCATCTGTCTCAAAATAAATTGGCGGGTCAGACATAAATACCCTCGTTTCGTACCAGGCTGTGGTGCTAAAGCATTTATAGATATTTCGCTTGGTCCTAACAGGCAGCGTGTCAATGTATTTTTCCCATGTGGCAAATAGTTTTTCCGTGCGTAACTCCTTATGCAACGAAGCCTCCAGCCACTCCATTCGAAAGATGTAATGCAATTTTTCCACATGTGCAGAATACTTTTGCGAGCTACCGCTGACAGGACCAAGAGAAATTGCCTAACACCCCTAGTGCACCGAGTCTCAGAATCTATCCTCCCCAAAATCGCCCATTGTGGAGTGAGAGGAACATAATTGGCAATGTACGGCCCGCGGGCCACATACGGCCCTTTGGCAATCCCTGTCCGGCCCGCGTATTTATTCCAGTCACACGGCTCCTCCCCTTAATCTCACACACATGGCACCCACAGGCTCCCTGCCCTGTCACTTCCTGCTTAAACTTCGGGGGGCTTTAGAGATCCCGTCAGACCGGCATCCAGGGTGAGTCCTCTTTGACCTACACCACAATTCATAAATTTACATAAATATTTACAGAATATTGTTAAACTTTTGATTACCAGTAGCATCTTATCAAAATATATGATTTGCTGCTTTTTATAATGGGAGAAAATTTATATTGAGCATAATTAAGTTCAAGTTATCATTGGGTCGGCCCTCCAACACAGTTCAGATTTTTCATGTGGCCCCCTATAGAAATTAATTGCCCACCCCTGCTGTAGGGGGTCATTATTATCTGATCTCAATAACTCTCTTACTGTCGCTTGTGCTCATCTCCCCAAGGAAAATCTGTAGGAGACCTGGTGTGGCATGCATAAGTACTATAGCAGAGCAGTTGCCACAAAAACTCCTACTATCCCCGACCTGACAAAAATGGGTAATCATAAATCCACTCTAACCAAACCTGGTCCAGTCCAACCCACTAAGCCTTCATCACCTGCTGGGTCATCCTCGTCATTAAGCAACCAGGGTGCACCTGAAACGCCAATAGCTACCTGGGCATATCTGACATCCATGGCTGAAATGGCAAAGGAGATATCGCTTATACTATTGCCTATTTTTATATTTAACATTTTTTATTTGGGTACCGACAAAATAAGTGCAAACAAAGCGATACAAATGCATTCAGGATACAAATACAGGTAAGCAGACATATGCATAAAATCTTCAAATAAATGCAGTATGATAATGCGTTAATATGGATATCTTAGTACAGGTATACCATACAGAATGCTTCTTAAGAGATAACAGTTAAATAACTCAGGACTGATTTGTTTCCCCGGACTTGGCACAATCTGCAGCGATCATCCACAGTTTACTCTACCCAAGTACCGCGTCATCTGTCTCAAAGTAAATTGGCGGGGCAGACATAAATACCCTCGTTTCGTACCAGGCTGTGGTGCTAAAGCATTTATAGATATTTCGCTTGGTCCTAACAGGCAGCGTGTCAATGTATTTTTCCCATGTGGCAAATAGTTTTTCCGTGCGTACCTCCTTATGCAACGAAGCCTCCAGCCACTCCATTCGAAAGATGTAGTGCAATATTGTTCGAAACAGCGTTATGGTTGGAGCCTCTTTATGAATCCACATGTGCAGAATGCTTTTGCGAGCTACTGCTGACAGGACCAAGAGAAATTGCCTAACACCCCTAGCGCACCGAGTCTCAGAATCTATCCTCCCCAAAATCGCCCATTGTGGAGTGAGAGGAACATAATTGACTAGGTTGCCAGAAACGTATAGTTGTATTTGCCTCCAAAATATTTTTATTTTGGGGCAGCCCCAAAGGCAATGGTAAAGAGAAGCATCGAGGTCCCCACATTTAGGGCACTTACTAGTATCTGACTTGCCAGCCGCATAACACCTATTAGGGGAGAAGTATCCTCTATGGAAGATGTTCAGAAACATCTTGCGGTAAGTACTGGCTTTAATGGTGTCCCAGGAAAACTTAAGAGTTGCGAGCAATTGTTCAATATTCAGTTCCGGGAAGACCTGCAACCAGCGAGCCAGACCAGTTTGGCAGCCAGAGTAGTCATAGTCTGATTTTAGTACTTTATAATGTCTAGAGATGACACCTCTAGCCTCCAAAGGGTGGAGAAGCATTTTGTCCAGGTCATTCGCCCAGTCATCCTGTGAAAAGCCTTTGGTCACTTCCGTAGCATAGTGAATCGCTTGGTGAGTGGCGAATTGATGTGTGGGGGGGAATTCATATTGGGAATGTATCTGTGCGGATGACCGTATTGATTGCCGCGAAGGGCATGCTAGTGCTCTAATGCTGGAAACACCCTTCGCCTTCCACCTTGTAAATGGATAGGCGGCTAGGCCATCTTGGAAAGCCGGGTTGTTTAGGAATGGCGAGAGTAGAGTATTATGACTGTTTAGGTTTTGCTTAGTCCGAATCCTATGCCAGATGATCTATGGGGACATTAGTAAGGTATTATCTCGGATGACAATTCCGCCTTATGTAGATGGTGTTGGGAGAGTGAGTAAAGGGGGGGACGGAGCCTCATCTCTCCGTCACCCCCTTTACTCACAGCAGCGCCGCAGCAGATAACAACAAAAGGTAAGTCATGGAAACGGGGGGCATCCCGCCCCCCTGTGCGCTGCGCCCTATGCAGCAGCGTAACTGGCGTAATCAGTGGGCCGGCCCTGATTATATAGCAGCTTTTCATCTGCGGAGGTTAAGAGGATTGGCAACATCTGCAGGGGATATAGGAGTTTCGGGAAGGAAACCATCTTAATAAGATTGGCTCTGCCTAGGTATGACAGTGGGAGGGTCTTCCAGCTATCTATTTCCGCCACCACCTCCTTAATCAATTTACCCATGTTAGATGAATATAAAGCATGGACGTTACGCGGGATCTGGACACCCAGATAGGTAAAGGAGGAATCTGCCCATGTGATCCCTATTTTCGCTGCCCATCGAGGCCTTGCTACCGGGCCTAGAGACATCGCCACAGATTTGGTCTGGTTTACTGTGAATCCTGAGACCTCCCCATATTGCACAATTTTATCAAGAATTTGAGCCAGACATTTTTTGGGGTTAGATATATACAATAACAAGTCATCTGTGAATGCCGTTATCTTTATTTGGGTTTCACCCACCTTGATGCCCTGAAAGGTCTCCCAGGACTGCAGCAGGCGGAGCAGCGGGTCTAATGCCAGGTTGAAGAGGAGAGGAGACAGGGGACATCCCTGCCTTGTCCCCCTACTCATTGATACGGTAAGTGTGTCTGAGTCATTAATCAGGAGTGTTGTAATTGGGTCCTTATATAGAAAACAAATGAACTGGGAAAAGGTGTGCCCAAACGTCCGAATGTTGAAAAAATTTTGAAGGTGGGACCACGAGACTTTATCGAAGGCTTTCTCCGCGTCAAGGCTCAACAAGATACCTGTGGGGACCGATCCTTTGAGGTGAGATGTCGCTACCACTGCTGCTAAAGCCGTTCTCACCCCCTTTACCGAATGGCGACCATGTGTAAATCCCATTTGATGAGGCGTCAGAATGTGAGGCATCATACTCTGTAAGCGGTTTGCTACAATTTTAGCCAGGAGTTTAAAGTCCTGGTTCAATAACGTGATGGGATGATAGGAGGCTATCGAGTCAGCTGTTTTGCCCGGTTTGAGTATGAATATCGTGTTTGCCTCATTGAAATTTGGATAATGGGGTTGGTCCGTGTATAATTTCTGGAAAAGTGTGGTAAGGAAGGGTGCTATGTCAGGCTTTAGTAGCTTATAAAACTCCGCCGTATACCCATCCGGGCCCGGAGCTTTATTGTTATGTAGTGCGGTGATAGCTATTTTGACCTCACTTTCTAGTATGTCGGATTCTAGAAGCTCGCGTTGTGTTGGTGTTAAACGCGGCAGTTTTGCTGCACCTAGCAGTTTTTCATGTAGGCAATCATTTGCGGGTTGTGCTGTGTATAGTGTCTCATAATATTGCTGGAAAGCTTTAGTGATATCCTCTGACCTACTTAATTCTTTTCCTGATACGGGATCTCTAATCTTTAAAATAGGAGGCTTCTTTTTGTAAGGTTTAGAGAGATTCGCCAGTAATTTTCCCGTTTTATTACCCCATCTGTAAAAGTGGTTTTTTTGTGTAGTCTAATTTGAGCTGAGCTTGGGAAGCTAAGAACGTTTCCAGTAAGCGTCGCTCCATAACATAGGCTTCCAAGTTATCCTCTGTGGGATCAGAGGCATATTGGGAGAAAGCCATCTGCATGGATAATAAGAGAGTCTTATGCTTGTCCAAGAAATCCTTCCGTTTCCTGGATTGATACGCCAGTATGTGACCGCGCATCACCGCCTTAGCAGTACTCCAAAATAAAAGTGGGTCATCCCAGTGCTCGAGATTGTCATCGACAAACTGAGACCATTTTGCAGCAAGGTGTTCTTTGAAACCTTCTGAGTTATATAGGTGTGAGGGGAAACACCACTTAAAATGAACAGATTTGTGGGTTTGAATCTGTAAATATATTACTACGGGCGCGTGATCGGAAATGACGATATCATGAATATTGGCAGACATTAATTTAGGGAACAATGTGTTAGCTATCAGTAAATAGTCTATTCTTGTGAATGTTCTGTGTGCTGAGGAGTGAAAAGTGTATGTTTTTTCCTTACCATGGGTTAACCTCCAGGGGTCTGAGAGGCCATGTCTATTCTTTAGCAGTGGTATGCCTTCCCATTGATGTAATTGTCTAAGCGTAGTGGGATGGGATTTGTCTAGGTGTGGGTCATCTACTGTGTTAAAGTCTCCACCCAAAATCAGGTTAGGGGTATCTTGCTGTAACAGCAAATGAGATATTGACGCAAAGAAAGGCTGATTCGGACCGTTTGGGGCATAAATATTGACAATAGTAAATTTTTCATTGCCAATAAGGAGCCTTATAAGCTGATAGCGGCCTTGGGGATCCATGATATGTTCTTCTATTTTATAATGGAGGTTTTTATGAAGCAGCACCGCTACCCCTCTTTGTTTAGTGAGGTATGAAGCTGATAAGCAGTCTCCTATCCATGACCCTTTCAAGGTACCGTTCCCCGAGGACCGCCAGTGGGTCTCCTGGAGAAGAGCTATGTCCACATGTAGAGACTTAAGATGACTAACTACTCTCTTACGTTTCGAGGGAGTGTTCAGGCCACCCACATTCCAAGAGGCCACCCGTATCCCCTGGGAAGGCCCTCCAAGGTCAGTTAGCGAGGGGGTCTGTGAAGCCATCCTGTGGGATTGAGTGGGGATCAACCTGACAATACCAGTACAACAACACTTTATCATCTGCACCAAGTCCGGGGGAAGCACTCTGCGAAAATAAAACAGCCCAACATCTGTTTACTAACACGAATGTATGCATTTGTAATCAGTAAGCTCTGATAACCCAAATTTTTCGATTTTCTCCTTTTCCTACAGAGAAAATATGCCTTCATCTACCAAGTGGTAGACAAGGTAAAGGCAAAAGCATTGAAGAAATATAACAAACATATATTAACTTGATCAAAACCGAGAACTGTAGAGAACTAGTTAAAGTATCTAACTTGGTGGGTTAGTGTGGGTCTTTAAGTGGGAGTGGGATTGGGCAACCTAGCCAGAGGAGACTCGGGTAGATCTAAGAGCTCTAAGAAGGCTCTAGCTTTTAGGGGATCGTCAAAGATGTGATCCCTGCCCCCATGGGTAACTCGCAACTTGGCCGGGTAAAGGAGGGCAAATCGAACATCGTGTTTGTGCAAAAATTTACACATCGGGCCAAACTCCCGTCGCTTTTGCGCAACCTGAACCGAATAGTCCTGAAAAATTTATATTTTATGGGTCTTAACATGTAAAGGGTTGTGTGCCCGGTAAGCTCGCACTATTGCTTCCTTGTCCCTGAAGTTGAGATATTTCGCTATCACCGCCCTGGGTTTGTCGTTTCGACCTGGGCGATCAGGTCCTAACCTGTGAGCTCTCTCAACTGTGGCATCCCCGTGTCTAAGCGGGATACCTAATGCCTCGAATAGGTCTGTCTGGAGAAAGGACATTAAATCCCTGTCCTTGATAGACTCCGGGATCCCGATAAATCTGAGATTGCTCCTCCTATGCCTATTCTCAAGGTCATCTATTTTCTCAGTCAGAGCGGTGATAGTGCTAGTTTGTGATAATACTGTATTTTGTAACGCCGTGACGGCGTCATCAGCGCTGCTCATCCGTTGTTCCAAATCCTCTATCCTATTCTTATTAGAGGTAACTTGGGCTATCGTGGAGGACAACATGTCACCTAGATCTTGAAACTTTCTGTCAAGCTTATTGTCCAACTTCTGATCTAACAGTTGTTCTAATTGCGGTAAAAGGATGGACGATATCTCTTTGGCCGCAATGGCTGGGGGTGACACCGGGGTATGTTGTGTGTTGAAGATCTCTGGGATTTCATTGTTCAGGCGAGGGGGTGAGCTGGATTGTGACACGGGTGTGTGAGACCTACCCGGGGTGTTAGTAATCTTCGCTGCGGGTTGCTTAGTAGTTTTACCCATTTTGCTAGAGACTATGGGAGAAGAACTTTCAATGAATCTCTTCATAGCCGAGTGGAGTTATAGCAGGTAAATGAGGTCGCCCGTTATGTGAAGAGTATTAGGGCATTACATACAATGAAAATAAATTTTTTCTTAATGTACGGTTAACAGAATACGCTTAACAATATACAGCAAAGAAATATATGACATCTAGTTCCCTCGAAAGCAAACACAGTGAACAGCAGGGGTGTAAGAACTGGGCAGGCAGTCACTGTAAGATATGTATGACAGGTCCGTGTGGGGGGAATGGGGGTGCGTTCCCCTGTTACTCACTATTCTGGAGAGCGGTTACCCAACCTGGACCTTGGGCAAAGAGATGGGGTCCGTGCCGGTATGGGATAAGTCCTGCTTATGCGGGTTTCGATTATCCTTAGATCCTGTCTCTGCTAAAATCTTGTGCAGCTCCTGAGGATGTAGAGCCAGACAGGTGGTGGTCGCAGTGTAGCCTCCGCTGTGTCCCGTCCGTCTCTCGTGCTGGGGCCGAGGGGGGCGTCACTTCGTAGCCGCTCTTACGTTCCGTCCGGAATAGCAGTTCGGTTAACAGGCCTCTGAATCCTGCCTCTCAATGAGATGTTTGAGAAGGGTAGTCTAATGTGTTGGCTGGTTGTTGCAAAAGCTCCAAGGGCCCCTTACACCGGTCCCAAGCTCGCTCTGATATAGCAAAGCTTCGGGCACTACAACAGTATTAGGAAATATTACTTCTCCTGTGTGTTAGTTCCGCAGTGGGACTCGGCGCATTTGGTTCTTCAATGCACCTGTATAACGGTAAGTTTTCACCATCATCCAATTAAGCCAACGTACGGTAACATGGGACAGTGAGCCTATGGGTATTCGATAATGTCTCTCCTGAGAGCTGTGGTACTGTAGAAAGTTCAGTCAGATGGAAATGACAGATTCACAGGAACTAGCTTTTGTGAAAAGGTTTATGAACTCTTGTGGCCTCCTGTGGTGATGTCTGGTATTGCGGGCCTCTTAGGGTTTTGTAAACTTCCCTGTAGTGACCTGTGAAGTCCAAACACCCCTGAATTTGCAGGAGGGGTATCAGTAGCTATGGGTGTCTATGCTGGTTTTCCACATGAGCTGACATGGATTCAATGCAAGTTCAAGGAGGTGATGAATAGATGAGTAGATTGGTTGTATGAGTCCCAATTAAATCAGTATAAGAAAAAAGAAGATGAGACAAGAGCCCTCTGTACCTTTGTCTTCGGGTATAGGTGGGAAGGCAGATCCTCTACAGACCAGGGTCTGTGTAAAGCAGACACTCCAGCCAGGAGCTGACAGACAGGGACAGACTCGGTTCTATGGCTGCCTTGGCTGTGTCATGCGGAGTTTGGTCTTTGGAGGCAGTATGACGCCTTGGTCCCCCGCGGAGTGATCAAAGAAGCGTCCCAGCCTATTCAGCCACGATTCCTCCAGCATCCGATCTGCAGCTCAGCGGCAGGTGAGTGGGGAGGTAAAGGGGCTCTCATGCAGCGTCCGTTAGTGGCAGCTGATGGGCTAACTCCGGAAGCAGCGTTTGTAGTATGCCCTGCCGGCTATTCTTTCTGTCTCCACTGCACGCTGTGCAGGCACAGGAAATTTTAGAGTCACGCCGCTCACTCCGAGGGGTGTCCCTCTCGGTGCTGTCTGGCGGCGGTTACAGACCCAGGTCTATGTCAGGTCCATCTGCTGTGAAGGGGGGAGGGGGCCTTCAGCGGCACATGCGGCGATGGCCGCGGCCCAGCGCCTGCGGTGATGTCAGGCTGGACTTCCAGTGGCAGGTCGCAGGGAGCCGGCCAAGATTCTTCTCCTTTGCCTGCACTTATCCTCACACTGTTAGCGGTGTATAGCCGCAAAATATTGCCTTTGGTAATCCGATGGTGCTGGATTCCTCAAGGCTTAAGAGGAGCTCTTCTAAAAAGCGGCCATCACGCAGGGCACGCCCACCAGAAGTCTTTAATTTCATTTTAATTCATGTTGATATTTATTTCATGGGTTTCATTTAAATTAATTTACATT
>WWET01006774.1:29347-41036 GCA_011038615.1 Limnodynastes dumerilii | reverse complement strand
GGCGTATGGCCCCTTCCTTACGCCGGCCGAAGTTAGGGTAGCCTTCAGCCGGCGTAAGGAAGGGGCCATACGCCCGCACAGGGGGAGTGCCAGGGGGGAGTCAGCGATGTAACGCTGAGCGTTAGCACGCTCAGCGCTACATCGTAGCTCTGGATCAGGCCCATTGTGTCTCCGGGATCACAAGCTTTCGGCCAAATTGCAGTACATTTGGGTGACCCTCCGGTGCTTCCAGAGCCTTGAATGCCCTCCTCTCCCGTTATCAACAGGTGATCTGCAGACTTTGAATCTCTAGCGGTAAGATAGACCGGCCGGTCGCTCCATTCACGGTTCTCATCTAATACTCCAAGCTTAATACTGGGACATAATCCTACAGATACAGACCCAGTTGGATGATTGTGCAACGTAAACTGCTTATTATACTGTCAGTAAAGACAATCTGTGTACTGCTTCTGGATCAAATGCTATCAATTCTCCTAAAGTAACTTTGTTCATCTTCTTATTATACAACTCTAAGAGGATTGCAACATAATTACTGAGTACTTTTAAATTGTTCTATGCACTAATAAATTGTTATTTTTTATTATAAGCCGTGTGTTCTAATTTTTGTGTAGCGCTGCACTGAATTTTTTTACTTTATATATATATATAAACTGCAAGAAAACCACAAAGTGGTGGATACGCACACACAACCACTTGAGTTAATGGTATGTTAGGAGTGCACGACAACAGGGATAATAATAGGTAACAAGAGCTCATGAGCTCTTCAGCACATCCCAAAAAATGCAAAATACCAAGGCTTGCAAAATTTGTATTTCTTTATTTTTAAATATTTATTTTTAGGCTTCCGGTGCGCGCGCCTAGCAAGATGGCCGCTTTTTAGAGAGCTCCTCTTTAGCTCTACACCATTTATCAGTAACGGCTGTTTTAGAGGTGTATTTAGCGCCTATCCACCGCGCAGTGAGCAGAGGATAAGGGCAGGCAAACGGGACATCACTTCCCTGGCTCCCTGCAACCATCGCTGGAAGTCAAGCCTGTCAGCATTGCAGGCGCCAGGCCGCGGCCATTGCCACATGTGCCGCTAAAGGCCCTTTGAACAACTGCCGGATTGCTGAGCGTATCCTTCACAGGAATCAGATGGATCCCTGATTACGCCGACCCTGCCGTTGTTTTCTACACTGGATCCCGAACTCCGGCTGCATTGAGGTGGAACCTGACGGGCCAGACACCGCTTTACTTCCGCGTCTCAGGTACTCAACGACACTAACCTCCCTGCTTCTTCGGTGAAATCAACTACCTCCTCTGCCTCTCAAGGGACTCTGTGATCGCTGGAGTCGGGCTGCTCCCTCACCACCCGAACTGGGGATTCAGATACTGTGGGGCTCCGCGGGATTGGTGGAGTTACTAGTCTAATAAGGACTCTGTGTATGCCGTGTGTGCTGCTTATCCACGTGTGTTGGATTGCTTGGTGGCTCGGACGTAGGCCAGAGTCACGGCAGCGGAACACACCTGCAGTTACTCACCTGGCATCAAAGGGTTGGGGCCTGCATACCTAGCTGCTTTCCACTAGTCCCCCCAGAGTTTCCACCTGAGGCGCAAGTATCATTGCGGATTGCCTCGGAGATTTGCCTGTTGGCCCATCTCTTGCTCTGGATATTCCTCCTTATAGAGACAGCTGCAAGTCGCAAAAATCACTGTAAGGCTGTGAGGCCTACCAGCTCAGGCACCGTCACGAGTGGCCACAGCGGACGGGGCTCTCATTTCAAGCCACTCGCCTAATCAGCTGATACCCCGGCCTCGCACCACTTTGATAACAAGGCGTAGATACATACTCAGCAAGCAGGGCAGTAGCCAGTCTCCGCCCTACTGTACTCCTATTTGGACCTATTTGCTCCCTTGCAACTCTATGACATATCTCCCCTATAAGCAGCTAGAACGTCCGGACTGGTCCTACCTCGTTCTGCCCTCAATACAGCAAGGTTACAGCAACTCCAACATCGGACCCTAGAGGCATCTTCTATTGTTACAGAGGGGCCTGGCTCAACTAACTACATCCTGCCACTTCCTTACCACCTAGAGGTCGATATCTTCAGCGATCGTCTTGGAGGCCCGCCAGTGACAAACCACTAGGTCGAGGAATATCCACGATACAGCTTCCATAACCGCCAATCACATCACACCATCACAGGACCCTCAGTGTTGGCACCGACAGTTCCGAGGTGGACCTAAGACAAGAATAGTGCCAGAGACTCCCTCGACTTGCTGGCACAGACGGGATGATGACCCAGTACAACTAGACGGGGACAAGCCGGTTCAACGCCTGTTACCACCCAGCCTTTCCACAAGTACCCTGCCCATACAGCGGGACTCACCTTAAACCGCTTGTGCTGTCTGCCCCCCCCCCCCCCTCCTTTCTAACCGCTGTTTAGGACTGCATTCCCCGGACAGTGAGTACTGGAATACTGTGCATGATATTTCTTCTGTTTTTGTTGTATGCTGAATGTACGACATCCTGTGATTTATGCCAAAGGTAGTCATTTGCTGTTTGCTGTTGATAGTGTGAATGCTCAGGGTGAACTGAGACATCGGTGCTTAGGATACATGTAATGCCCTAACTTGTCCTATAAGGCGGGCGACCTTAATTATCAGATTAAAATACTTCTGGGTATGAAGAGATACATTGAGCAGACCTCTCACGCTATCTCTGGCAAAATGGGTAAGACTAACAAGCAACCAGCAGTTAAGATCACTAATACCCCCGGTAAATCCCGTGCCTCCACACCGCAATCCACCTCCCCTTCTCATTTGTCTGAGGACATCCCTGAGATATTTAATTTGCAAACTACTTTGGTATCGCCCCCGGTCGCTACTGCTAGCGAGATAGCATCCGTCCTCCTACCGCAGTTAGAGCAGCTACTCAAACAAAAGCTATATACCAAACTTGACGAAAAGTTTCAAGACTTAGGTGATATGTTGTCCACCACAATCACACAAGTTAACTCTAACAAAGCTAGAATTGAGGAGCTGGAGCAACGGGTGGGAGATTCCGATGATGCCGTTATGGCTATGCAATACCAGCTGTTGTCACAATCTGAAAACAATATATTTAGTACAAATATACACAGGCACACAGTGTAAGGGCAGCCTACCTTAGTGGTGAGGGTATATACCACTATATACCCACAAATAATGACAAATAAAAGAAATATATAAAACTTATAGAAACCACTTGGCTGGCGCACACCGTTAAAAACTAAAACGATATATTATAAAACAAATAAAAACAAATAAATAGAACAAGATGCAGGTGATAAATAAATAAATAAATAAATAAGATAGGAAGTGTTTATCCAAAAAGAGGGGTAATTAAAAGATAATAAAAAAATCTTAGGGCATAATAGAGGTCTCCCAAATTTAGACACTCTAAGCAAAACACAACGACCTATCTATTAATCACAAAATGTGAGTGCAAATACAGCAAAATAGAATATATATAGAGAACAAAAATATAGATGGTGCATAAAACTAGATGCTAAACATCTGATGTGCATATAATAGGTGAAAAATCTATAATGATAAAAATAGCAAAATATATAGAACGAGAGGTCCAGAGGCTTGATCAGTCAATGGACTAAAAAAAGAATTTGTTCAAATTGTAAGTTCAATAGAAGAACGTGGACTAAATGTCCGCTCACTGTTTGTAGAGGTTCAAGTGCAGATTCGTCTTTTGGTGAGAGCGATCCCGAAACTCTTTAGGACCCTGGAGCTGCTGATTAAAGATGTAGTCTCTAACACGAATATCTCTAGATGAGCAGGGTAGTCTTCAGATTATATAATAAGTTCCTGAGTTTTTCTTTCACGGATTTAACAGGTCACGGACGACAATGGGGTCTCTTTAGAGGATGAATTCTTTTTGTAGGCAGGGGTAGATGATTATACACTCTGACACGCTGACACCCACGTGGAGCCGGTGCACGGGCACCGCCGTGATAATTTTAAAACAATAAAGTTCAAAAAAGTAGTTAAGTAAAAATAACAGTTTATTAATTACATATATAAAACAAGGAGCATTAAATAGAAAAAACGATAAATTACACCTAAATTAAACAAGTCAAGAATAAGTAAAAAATAAGTAAATGGTTCCCCCGAGGGGAAAGGCCCGTACCTAACTATCGAAATAAATAAATAGTTCCCCCGAGGGGAGAGTTCCGTACCTAGGCTATCGGAGATAGTAAAGATGGAAACCCGGGATTAAACAAGACCTCTACGGAAGCTGGTCTGGAACTCACACACCTCACTGTAAACACACCACCAACGCGTTTCGACCTGGAAGTCTTTCTCAAGGCAGTGGGGGTCATAGCAAAATGAAGGATTTAAATAGATGGCTTCCTCTGCATTAGCATAATTAATTAAGATCTTTATTAAACAGGCATATTACCTATATCTTCATAATAACTTGGGGACTATATGGGGACTATATGATTAATATATGTGTGGAATAATTAGAACCAAAATATTTGAAACTAAATACTTACTAGAATGGTAAGTGTAAATGTAAACAAAAAGGAGGAGCCTAATGACGGGATGGTAAAAACCTGAAACAACTTTTGCGTCGCAGAAAGCATACATATAAATTGAATGTGTAGTACTATGTATACTAAGGACGGAGAAAAATTCTCGATTCCTACTGCTAAATAACAAAGTATCTAATATGCAGACTAGTAAATATATTCATAATATTTAAGTAAAAACATATATAAATAAATAAAAATTAGTTAAAACTAGTTGCACTTCTCATGTCTGTTCCTACATATTTTCACCCTTATCCATTACCACCTAATATCACAGACAAATCATAAATCGGGACATAAGTATAGGTGAATTCCTAAATTAAACAAATATCGGGACTAATGTCTGGAAAATACAGGTAGGTAACATATAATCCGATATTGCATGATTGGCTGTAAATATATCTTTAAAGAAAAGATATTATAAAGCTAAAGCAATAGACCCGCTGAACCGGAATATAGATCAAAACGAAATTAACTTAAATTCTTCAGATATAACATTAAGGCACAGTTGTGGACAGTATCCTGTATAAAATCGTGTACATAAAAGTACAGAAACATGTTAAAATTTACACTAAAATAGACATAATTTCACTACTACTATACAGAGGAATCAATTTGGGATCCGTTATTAAGCCACATTGGATTAAAAGATTATTTAGGGTATGGTTCTACATAACTAACAGTGGGTAACATTGGATCCAAAAAACAATTTTAGATGAACATATTATTTCAAAAACTTTGTATAACCTTATCATATCCCATCTTATTTGATTTGACTCATATTAATTCTTACATAATTATACCAATGACTACCGATAAGTAAAAATATTTGTGTTGTAAAAATCACTATATGGATCACACAGAAAAAAGCTAGATATCGGAAAAGATATCCAAACCACATAATATAAGTTTAAAGTGGGACAAACACATGACAAGAGAATATAAATATAGACAAAACTGGCATCAGTTCGTGAGAGAGTAAAAAAACTGAGAGAAATTTAATAAATCTCATAAATATTGTGTCTGGATACGTAAGTATACAGACTACCTGGGTAAGTATATCATAAGTCCAACTGTATAGAGGGTAATGGATAGATCGGTATTTAAACCCCATGTGCAGGTGTATTCTATCCCTATCGTAGAATCACTCTAAGGAAGACACGTTAGACCCACTAATAACTACCTATCCTCAAAAATAAAATAGAATATCAGAGGGAAAATGTTACCTCCAAAGGGTGAGGGTGGGAGAGATGTATTACACATACATAATCACTTATGCGGGGATAAATTATGGCAGGAGCAGATTTAGAATCCCAATTTAAGGACCTAAAATTATTTTAGGACCTAAAATTTTAAAAAAGGAGACAATCTAGATAGGGGATCTAAAATAACCGATAAACTAAGATATTAAAAACTGGATTAAAAATAAAAGATAAAAACCCGCTAAAACAATGCAAAAATTATAGCTAAAACAATATAAAACAATTTTAAATACTAGAAGAAAACTGGAAAAAAAACTGAGTGTCAGACCAAACCAGAGAAACAGTCGAGAGATGGACAAACGGTGAATAGGGGAAAGGGCACTGTCTGGTTGGACGGGAAGTGCAGATGTATACTGTACCCAGTGTTCCCAAGTGGTCTCCCACTTAGTACTAAACGGGCCCACCTCTGCTTCGCTTCCAAGATCGGACGAGCTTGGGCCTGTCCAGGGTGGTATAACCGTATCTTGATATACCTCCCGTCCGCCTATAATGACAATTCCCTCATGTCAAAAACCATTTGAGTTCGAAGTCTACATTGAGACCTCTAGGGACCAACGAGTCCAGTTGGTAAATCCACTGCATCTCTGACTTGGCCAAACGCGAGTTAAGATTGTTGGTTCTCCAGTCTGATAAAACATTCTGAATACTTAGAAACCTAACAATTTGATTAGGGGAACATTCATGTAAGTTCTTAAAGTGCAACGATAGAGGGTGTGTATCTTTTCCTTTAGAGATGTTATAGATATGTTCCCCCAATCTAGTTTTTAGGGGTCTACTAGTTTTCCCCACATATATCCGATGACAGCTACACTCCAATAAATATACTACATTTTTCGTGTTGCATGTAATCAATTGTTTATTTTTATAGTCTTGCCCATTAATATTAAAAGTTTCTATTTTGTTAGGGCCCTTACAAGTGCGGCACATTCTGCATTGTCCGCATCTATAAAAACCCTTTGATTTAATATAAGGTTTATCTGTATCATTTAGGGCACTCTTAACTAATTTATTTTTTAAATTTGGGGCCTTCTTATAAATAAATTGTGGTTTTGGGGGTAGTATTTCTTTTAAAATAGGGTCTTGTAATAAAATATTCCAGTGTTTTTAAAAAATCCTTTCGGTCTTTTTGTATTCTTTATTATACTGCGTAATAAATGCAGTATCAAATTTTTTGGTATTCTTCTTCAATATAGTGCTATCAGGTAAGGTTTCTCTCTTTTTCAAAAAGCTATCTCTTTCAATATTTTCTACATTTTTTATAATGTGGTTTAGGTCTTCTCTATCATATCCTTTTTCAATGAACTGTTCGGCTAAACTATTTGCTTTAATTATAAAAGTCTCCTTTTCAGTACAGTTCCGACGGAGTCTTTTAAACTGTCCAGTCGGTATATTTCTAAGCCATTGATTATGATGTCCGCTGCTACAATTGATGTAAGAATTTACATCTGTAGGTTTGGAATAGCTGCATGTGTGTAATATGCCATCCTTAGGGTATATCGTTAGGTCTAAGAAGTTTACGGCAGTTTTACTAATGTTAAAAGTAAGGACTATATTATTAAAATTATTATTAAGATGAGTGCAAAAATTTCTGAGATCTTCTTCTTTCCCTTTCCAGACGAAGAGCACGTTATCAATATATCTCCACCAGGAGACCAGAGATTCGCCCCATGCATGCCCCCTTCTCACAAAGGTACCTTCCCAATGATGCATAAAAAGGTTGGCATAGCTAGGGGCGAATCTGGTCCCCATTGCTGTGCCCTTCGTCTGGAGATAGAAATCTCCATTAAAGTTAAAATAATTATTGTTAAGGATAAAATGGATGCCATCTAAAATCAATTTCGTAACATCTTCCTTACACTCGTTAGTTTTTAGGCTTTCTGTCACCGCCTCCAAACCATCACTATGACTAATGATGGTGTAGAGGGCGGTGACATCTGCTGTAACTAAAAACATATCTTCTTCCCATTTTAAGTCCTTTAATTTCATTAAAATATCTGCTGTGTCTTTTATGTATGCTGGAGTCTTGACCACCATGGGTTGTAAATAATAATCAATAAGCTGGGATAGATTAGACGTGATAGAATTAGTGCCCGCTATGATTGGTTTACCTGGAGGGTTATGTAGGTTTTTATGGATTTTGGGTAGAATATAGATTACCGGGGTGCTGTGTTCATTAATAATCAGGAAATCCGCTTCTGATTGTGTAATAGTTCCAGCTTGTAAATGATCTTGTATTAATAAATTAAAATTATTTTTTATTTTTTGGGTGGGATCACCCTTAAGTTTTCTATACGTATCATTATCATTTAACTGTCTGTTTATTTCTGCAATATATTTTTCTTTATCAATCATCACAACACCTCCCCCTTTATCCGCCGGTTTAATTATAATGTTAGTGTCTTTTTGTAAATTTCTTAATGCCTCTATTTCTTTCTTGGTTAAATTGTTCTTATACTTTGTATTCTTTTTATTTTTATTGTTAATCTTCTTTATATCTTCACTGACAATTTTACTGAATGTCTCAATGAAACATCCTTTCACATGGGCAGGGTAGAAAGTGGATTTTTTCTTAAACTTGTTACCTATACTGCTTTGTATTTCTATTCCGTCTTTCTTCGTTAGATCTTGTTCCTCTTTTGTGGCAAATAATTTTTTAATAGTTAATTTCCTTATATATTTTTGAATATCGATATACGTGTTGAAGGGGTCTAACTCCTTAATGGGGGTAAATTTAAGGCCTTTCTGTAGAATTTTCATTTCTTCTCTTGTTAAAACTCGTTTGCTGAGATTAAAGATGCCATTATTTGATGCATTTAATTCTTCATTAGCCTCCTTATCTACAGGTTTCTCTTTAATCTTCTTAGATTTAATTCTAATTCTTTTCTTCCCCCCTCTAGTCCTCCTATATAGGATATTTTTGGTCGCTATGGGGTGTGGTATTTGTGATCCTCCCTCTGAAAAACCTCTGTCTCAGACAAATTCCTCAGAGGTGAGAACCTATTTCCAAGGGGGACATCTAGGGTTGTGTGATCCTTATAATTATCATGTCCTTCCCCATGATTAGAGTTACCTTGATTGTTATCATGGTGCTGATGTTCATTCCTATAGTCATTATGGTACTGGTAATTATTTCTATACTAGTTACCGTAATATTGGCAATCATTTCTGATCATCATTCCATCTTTTGTCATTGTACACAGGTCTGTCTCTATGGTTGTAAAATCTGTCATACTCTGGGTAATGCCCTCTTGGTTCATAAGAAAAATTTCTATTATTAGGGTAGTGATTACGTTGGTTATGAAATTTATTTTGATTATAATATCTGTTTTTATTGTTATAAAAGGGATTATAGAATCTTCCATTTCTATTATCGTATTGTCTAAAATTCTCTCTAAAATAATGGTCATTGTAGTACCTATTAGTGTTTCTTGAATTATAACCCTGTTTGTATGGGGTTCTATATGAATCATAGAAGTAACCCCTTTGTTGTTCTAATGATTGTCTATTGTCATAATTTGTATCTGATGAATGCCCTTGATCATGTGAGACCTTATGATCATTTCTCACATGTTCAGTATGGTGTCTATTGTTATGATTAGTATTTTGTGGAGTCCCTTGGGTGTGAATACTATTTCCTCCTACATCATATCATTGAATATTGGGGTTATTGGGATTATTATTTTTTTTGGTGGGGTTTGAATTTTGATCTTGTCTATTCCCACCCATTTTTTTGTTATTGTTATTGCTATTATTTTTAGTTGCTACTGTTTCTGATTTGTCCTTCTTTTTCTTTCCCTTATCGTCTTCTTTTTCTTTCTCTGGTGGATTTAGAATACCCTCTTCCTCGGCTAATAGGGTGTTTTTATCCCTATTTAGTTTATTCTGTTTTCTTAGAATAATCTCTTTCTCGTGTTTCTTAATTTTTTTCTCTATTTTATTTTCCAGTTCTTTAAATTCTGGTAAATCTCTAAAGGGAGTAGTGAGTACTTCTAGTTTAGTAATCTCTTCCTCAAGGATCCCCAATTCTCTTCTTCTCTCTTGGATAACAATATCAACAAGAGAGAAAGAGCATCTATCAATAATGGCTTTCCATTCTTTCTTAAAATTCTCACTTTTTGAGTCAAAGGAGGGGGCTTTGCTAATTCTTAGACCCTTAGGAATCACTTGGTCTGCCATGTATTTCTCAAGGGCCACTATATCCCACCATATACTATTTTCTTTGAGTAGTATAAATTCTAATTTTTTCATCAATCTATCAAGATCCTCTTCTTCATGATGTATGGGGGGATTGGGAATAACTAAAATGTTGTCCTGTGTGAAAATGTTATCTACAATTTTAATTCTGTGTACTCTATGTGAGAACATGTTGGCAGCCGTGCTTTAGTACTAATGTGGTTAAAGTGGGGACTGTGAAAACAATATATTTAGTACCAATATACACAGGCGCACAGTGTAAGGGCAGCCTACCTTAGTGGTAAGGGTATATACCACTATATACCCACAAATAATAACAAATACAAGGAATCTATAATACTTATAGAAACCACTTGGCTGGCGCACACCGTTAAAAGCTAAAACAATACATGATAGAACAAATAAATTGAATAAAATGCAAGAGATGAATAAATAAATAAATAAGAAGTGTTTTTCCAAAAAGAGGGGTAATAAATAAATAATCAAAAATCTTAGGGCACAAATAGAGGTCTCCCAAATTAAGACACTCTTAAGAAAACACAAACGACCTATCTATTAAAAACAAATTGTGAGTGCAAATACAGCAAAAAGGAATATGTAGAGAACAAAAATAGTTTGGCTGACACACACTATTAGAAGTCCCTTAAATTAAAGGATCTCAGATAGTGAGGGATTATATAAATATTAAAACAATATGGAGAAAATATAAAGCAAATCTTAAAAACAACGGTAGGATAAATTAAACCTATTTAAACGTGGTAAATTAAAGAGCCTATAACTGGTGCTAAATGATACCAAACAAAAACTAGTGAATAAATCTAAAGTGCAAATGCATACAGTGATTTGCAAAAAGAACGTAATAGATCCTTATTAGGACTGTGAACCATATAGATGAATATTTGAACACAATAGGTGAACGGACTGTCCGAGGTGCAGGGGCAAGTAATAACTGGAGTCTTTCAAATAGTTAACAAAAGAGTGTGTTAAAAAAAGTAGGAAAAAATATACAAAGTGAAAAAATTGACAACGTGGAACGAATCTGATAAATAAATAATGAAAGGAAAAAAATCTGGACGTTATTGTCCTCTCACAGTCTGCAGCGGAGTTGGAGGTGGAATAAACTCTTGTATTGGTGTAATTAACGATGTTCTTTAAGGGCCCTGCAATTGCTGTGTAACAGTCACTTGTCAGAAGGCTCGACGACTTCAAAAGGACATAGGCGGATATCAATCCTCAGAATGTTTCTTTTCTTTTACTTTTTCTTTTTTCCTTCACACAAGCTCAGTCTCTATCTCAGGGAGGCTTTTAAAGTAGAGGATTCTTTTTTAAAGGAAACCCGCTGTATAGTGCACTGACACCCACGTGGGGGTGGTGCACGGGCACCGCCGTGGAGATAAAAGCCAAAAAATTCAAATGAGTTAATAGAAAAGTATAAAATACTAAATTTATTAAACAATTATAATTAATGGTACAATAAATGGTAAGACAACAAAACAAATAAATAAATAGTTCCCCCGAGGGGAGAGTTCCGTACCTAGGCTATCGGAGATAGTAAAGATGGAAACCCGGGATTAAACAAGACCTCTACGGAAGCTGGTCTGGAACTCACACACCTCACTGTAAACACACCACCAACGCGTTTCGACCTGGAAGTCTTTCTCAAGG
>WWET01006774.1:6922-20648 GCA_011038615.1 Limnodynastes dumerilii | reverse complement strand
AGTGGGTAACAGATACAGTCAGACAGGGAAAAATAAAGGAAAACACAAACTTGGAAATTACACTAAGGAGAGAGAGAGTGGGGACAAGATACAACAAGGAATAAATCGAAACAAATATACTACAGCGCTCAAAAACTCCAAACAAGATACTTAGTTTCCTGGTGTGGGAATTCCTAGTTCTCCCACGTGTAGAATTGCATATAATTCCAGGGACACAAGGTGTCTTTGATTTAAAGTAATTTTATCTACCTGTATAATACCCAGTGAATTTAAATTTATTCTAAATAAGATCTCAAAAAAAAAAACTATAACTTTGTATATAAATCACAATGAATGTAGTAGGTCTGATCTTATATTTGTAAGAACAATTTTAAATTATATGTAACACATCTGGGGGTAGATCCAGAACAACGTGTGTGCGTACGTATTTTAGCGGTGCGTATTTTCGTACACGTAAGGTCAATACCCTCCCCACGGCACACCCCTTGCACGGACGTATTTTCTCAAATTACGTGACCCAAACCCTACCTGAACTTTTCCTTACGTAACAGAATACGTCCTCTAACGGGCGTACAGACTACGCGAACGTACGCAGCTTAGCACGCCCATACTGTACACTTTAAATACCACCCCCGCCTACTTCACGTAAAACGCACGCATTGGTCTCTAACGTAAATTTGGCACGCCCACACGTAAGTATTTACGTTAGCAATACGTGAATTCTCCATACGTTTGAAAATACGCTACGTGAATGTGCGTATTTTTTGCGGTGCGCATGTGCAGTGCGTACAAATCTGCAAATTTACGTGTCCGCCTCACGTAAATTTGCAGAAATGCGTAGTTCAGGATCTGCCCCCTTATTTGTATTTTTATAACATATGTGTTTTTAAGGTATTTTTGAAAAACTGTGCCTTCTAAAATATGCAAAATATGTAACATTATTTTATATCTATGAGACGTATTCCCTTATTATCAACTCTATTTCCAAAAAAACACCTTTTAATTAGGGTTTGTATGGCAACTATATAGGGATTTATTTATATCTATTCCTATACTGTGCTTGCAATGTTTATATAAGAATGTAAGTTTTCAGTTTTATAACACACTCTTACAAATAGAGTAATAATTAACTTATTGAAATAATGAATATTCATATTTAATAAGATGTTCCTAATAGTACCATCTCTAGATGATTAAGGTTCTATTGTATTGGATGTCCCTTGACTCCAATTTTTGAAACATACATAATTTTATATGCAAAAAATCCTTTCTGTCACCTTTTAATATCTATATTTGTTATTGTAAAGATCTCTAATTAATTAATCCTTATATTTCTATTGCTTTGGATATCATGCTGCTATTCGAATATGTATGATGTTATTTATATTTATATTTTTGTGTTTATTCATACATTTGCTTATTACTTTTCCCCATTGTTATGCACTGTCACTTTATCATAGTTTAATAGACCACTAATTATGGACTTGCAAATGAACTTTCACATCAAATCCCTTTAGGACCCAGCGATTCCAAGGTCGCATGTCCTTTAAATTTTGTTTCCCGGTTTTTCAGTGTAACGGCTATCTATCTCCTGACGAAGTAGTCAGGTGACTGCAAAATGCGTAGAGGCATACTATTGCAAACAGACTACTTGCAAACGAGGGCTGTCGGCTGCAGCACGGGAATCTGTGCCGGCATCATCTGTTCCCGGCCGCAATCACCGCTCTGGTACCCGCGAGGACGTCTGCAATCACTACCTTTTTACATCACGATTTTATGTTCCATTATCGAATAAAGAATTATCCTGCTTTGAAACACTGAAGTTTACCGTGGGATTTGTATCTTACGTATATCAGTGGAGCCTGGTAGCTCCACTAATTGGTGAGTGGCATTCTTATTACACTCTGGGGACCGCATATATTACCCATGGATGCTGCACCATATTTTCTTTCTTTTTTATTTAGTTACCTTGTGTCCCTACTATACCTGGAATTATATGCAACAAGGAATAAATGGCAAGGAACATGGGCAGGAATGAATCAGGGCACTCAAAAGCAAGAGAAGCAACAATAGCACAAGGCAGAGAGAAAAAATAACCAGACTGGCACAGTAACGCAACAGAGAAACTATAACCAGCACCTGCCACTGGTGCTGGAAGCTATTTAAATGAGAGCTGGCCAATCATCAGATGCAGAGAGCGCGCCAACGGAAGGAACAGCGTTACCGCGGCAACCAGGAACGCCTCCAGAGTCCAGCCGACAAGATTCTGAAAAGAGCGTCTGCGTTGCCTTGGCAACGCTGATGCAGAGCGCCGGAAGCCTCCCGGAAGCCAGAGGGGAAGCGTCTGAGCGGTAAGAAGAAGCCAGGACCTGAGAGGACTGCAGCAGCATCGAAGGGAGGACTTCAAGGCACGAGGGAAAGGTAAGTACCTGCAGAGAGCGAGAGGGGAGACCACTGCAGCGCTGGATGACACTACCCCCCCTTTACGAGGGGTTAAGGAACCCCTAACCGCAGGTTTCCTGGGGAACTTAGAATGGAATCTCTTGATGAGTTTGTCCTCTTGGAATCTAGAATATCCTCCACAATTAATTCTTCCTCGTTCCCAATGATGAGTGGAGCCGGTCTGGAGTAACCTTTGGAAAATTTGCTAGAAGTCCTAAAAGGTTTGAGAAGGGAGGTGAGAAAAAGTATTAGGAATCCGCATGGAGGCAGGAAGCTTAAGACGGAAAGCCACAGGATTGATCTTGCAGATGATAATGAAAGGACAGATGAATCGAGGACCCAAATTTTGAGAAGTCTGGTGGAGATGGATGTTTTTTGTAGACAACCAAACCTTGTCGCCAACTCTGAAGTTACACGGCGAACGATGCTGATCGATTCTGGTCTTAGAAGTGAGCGCAGATTTGGTGAGGGCCTTCTTGATATTGTTCCAGATGGTCTTGAAACGATTGACGGCATGAGTTCCGTTGGGATCAGGAGACTGCTCCGGGAGAAATATCGAGGTAGCTCGAGGGTGAAATCCAGAGAGGCAAAAGAAAGGAGACACCTTTGTGGAGGAATGAGTGTAATTATTGTAAGCAAATTCAGCAAAAGGTAGATTGTTGGCCCAATTCTTCTGGGAATTGGATGAAAAACAATGTAGATATTGTTCCAGAATCTGATTAACCCTTTCTGTTTGGCCATTCGATTGAGGGTGTTAACCTGAAGAAAAGCAGAGCTTGATGTGTAACATATTGCAGAAGGCCTTCCAGAACCTTGCCAAGAACTGGCAACCACGATCTGACACAATCTCCCAGGGTAATCTATGCAATCTGAATATATGTTTGATAAAGAGGTCTGCAAGTATCCTGGCAGAAGGTAATCCAGAAAGAGGAACAAAATGGGCCATCTTGCTGAAGCAATCAATGATTAACCAGATGGTGGTGCAACCAAATGAGAAAGGAAGATCCGTGATAAAATCCATGGAAATGTGAGTCCAAGGGCGACTGGGAATAGACAAGGGATGGAGAGGGCTAATTTGAGAACACCTGGTGGACTTTTTCTGAGCACAGACAGTGCAGGAATTGACAAATTCTTCCCTATCCTTCCCAGGCAGTCCTGCTGAGTAATGAATAAGTCCTTTGAATGCCGAAATGACCTGCGGGTCTAGAAGCATGAGATTCCAGAAGAACGTCCTTCCTGAGAGAAATGGGAACAAACCAACGATGGGGTGGCTTATTGCTAGGACTCAAATGTTGCAGCTTGGTGAGCCGGGAATGTAGATCCTGGGTAAACCCAGCAATGATGGTAGTAGAGGGAATGATGGGAAGCGGAGAGATGATAGGCTGTCCTTCGGAAAGAAATGATTAAGAGAGGGCGTCTGCTCGTCGATTCAAAGATCCTGGACGATAGGTAATAGAGAAGGAAAATCTTGTGAAGAAGAGTGCCCAGCGGGCCTGTCGAGGATTGACTCTCTTGGCGGATTCGATGAAGGCCAAGTTTTTGTGATCCGTAAGGACAGTAATGTTGTGATTAGCCCTTTCCAGCCAGTGATCCATTCCTCAAAGGCCATCTTAATAGCCAAAAGTTCATGATTGCCAATGTCATAATTCCTCTGAGCCAACGAAAATTTCTTGGACATGTAGGCACAGGGATATAAACGATTATCAGTAGGATTAAGTTGAGAGAGGACCACTCCAGAGCCCACATCGGAGGTATCAACTTCAACAATGAAGGGTAGATTTGGGTTAGGATGACGGAGAATGGGAGCCGTGGTGAAAGCAATCTTGAGGTTCTTGAACGAATCCTTTGCTTTGCTCGACCAGTTGACTGTGTCTGCCCCCTTTTTAGGCAAATCTGAAATAGGACAAGAACTTAGAATGACCGGACAAAATGTCTGTAATAATTAGCGAAACCAAGAAACCTCTGAATAGCTGGGAGATCAGTGGGTTGAGCCCAATCGAGGATGGCCTGAACCTTGGCTGGGTCCATGGCAAACCCTTGAGGCGTAATGAGATAGCCAAGGAAGAGCACACTGGAAACCTCGAACTCGCACTTGTCCAGCTTAGCAAAGAGTTGGTTCTCCCGGAATCTCTGTAGGACCTGGGAGACGTGTAGACGGTGTTCTTGCAAAGAACGGGAATAAATCAAAATATCGTCCAGATAGACAATCACAAAGGAACCCAGGAAGTCTCTTAAGACGTCATTGATGAGATCCTGAAAGACAGCCGGGGCATTACACAGACCAAACGGCATAACCAAATATTCATAATGTCCGGTATGAGTGTTGAAGGCCGTTTTCCACTCGTCTCCTTTGCGAATCCTTATAAGATTGTAAGCGCCACAGTTCAATCTTGGAATAGATGACGGCATCCTTTAGTCTGTCAAAGAGGTCTGAGATAAGTGGAATAGGATATTTATTTTTGACCGTGATCTTGTTTAAGGCTCTGTAATCAATACAGGGAAGAAGAGTCCCATCCTTCTTGGACACAAAGAAAAAAACCGACCCCCAAGGGGGAGCGTGAAGGACGAATAAATCCTTTCTGCAGATTCTCCTTTATATATTCATCCATAGATTTACTTTCAGGAATAAAAAGAGAGAATAGTCTTCCCTTGGGCAAGGCAGCACCTGGCACCAGTTCAATGGCACAGTCGTATGGGCGATAAGGCGGTAATTTATCGGCTTCATTTTTAGAGAAGACGTCCAAGAAATCTTGATATTGAGGGGGTACAGCCAGACCAACGGTGGAAATGGTGCGGACAGGAAGCTTGAGACAAGAACTACAGGAGTCTCTCCAACAAATAATCTCACCCTTCTGCCAATCAATCTCTGGATTGTGCTTGGACAGGGTAGCCCAGAACTACCTTGGCTGCAGATGAGGAGACAATGAAGAGCTGGATACTTTCAGAATGGCATGCACCAACCAGGAGTTGAAGAGATTCCGAAATCCGGGAAATCCGACCACCAGGAAGTGGGTGTCCATTAAAGTCGCACCCTCAATGAGAGAGGCTGGGTACTGATTCCCCATTTGTTTGCCGAGTCCAAAAAGTTCCCGGCTGCTCCACTATCCACAAAAGCTGGTATCTTAATGGAAGAAGTGATGGTCTTTAAAAGAACCGGAAGTAATAGAGAGTTGGCGGAGGAAATGAGATTAACGCCCAGATGAATCACCTCCTCCTTCATCTGGTGGAGTTGTTTCCAGACGACTTCATTTTCTTAGGACAACTATCAGCCATGTGGGCCTTTCCCCCACAATACAAACAAAGTCCCAAGGTACGACAACGTTCCTTCTCTTGCCTGGAGAGCCAATAAGAGCCGAGTTGCATAGGCTTTTTTTCAGCAATAAAGACACGAGGTGGAGAAGTGGAGGCAGTAGAAAAGATGCGACTTCTTTCAACCTTGCGTAACGAACATTTCTGTGTTTTATTTTACAGATAGAACAGTATAGTTTGTTACTGGTTTATGGCAGTGTGCTGGGGCAATTTTTCCCTTTGTTTCTGTGGCAAGCAGATTAACCCCCTGCCTTTCATGCACCTGTTTAACATTTACCTAATAAATTGATTGAGCAACTTCCATTCTGGTTTTATTCTTTCAACCTTGTGTTCCTTAACACGACGGTCTATTTTAATAGACAACTTCATAAGGTCTTCCAAGGACTCAGGAGCTGGATACTGGACTAAGGCATCCTTGATGTGCTCTGCCAATCCCAGACGGAACTATGAGCGCAGAGCTGGGTCATTCCATTGGCCCAAGTGCGAAATTCCCCGGCGAACTCCTCCACTGATCATCAGCCCTGACGAATAGCACAAATCTTGGCCTCCGTGGATGCTTCCTGATCCGGATCATCATAAATGACTCCCATGGCCGTGAAGAAACTGTCAACTGTTTGACGAGCTGGATGGTCCGCACCCAAAGAAAAATCCCAAGATTGAGGTTCCCCTTGGAGAAGGGAAATGATGAGTCCTACCTTCTGGAATTCCGAGTCTGACGCCATAGGTTGTAGCTGGAAGTATAAAAAGCTTTTATATATAAAAGTATATTCTTGAACAGACGATATGCTGAACGATTACTGGAGAAGCGGTCCGGAAGTGGTGCTTTGATGTCCTACACAGGCGCCTGTGGTTCAACTAGGTCTGGCTGGGCATGAAGAGCAGTGATCGCCTGATCCTGAGTCTCCACTTTGGTGGTCAGGTTTTGGACCATCTGGCTCAGGTGAGACACTTGGGTGATTAATGGCTTTATGGCTTCTGAAGCAGCAGGGTCCATAATGAGGTTGAATGAGATAAAGAGGCACTGGGGAGCAGAAGATCTTAAGACACGGGGTACCAATGAATTACTTCCTTTCGATATACGCTGGTTATAATGTTATGGTACCCCGGATTTACCCCGACAGGGGACCGGGGTGACCAAAGAGTAAGGAAATCGAAGAGCGGGTAACTCACCGGTTTGTAGAGCCTGATGTCTGTTTGAGTTTTCGCCAGAGCCCCTGATGGTGGGGATAGACTGGAGCTGGTAGGACTCATCAGGATACGCACCTTAGAGAATAGGAAGAATTAGTGAGAAAATCAGATTAGACAGGAGGAATATAGTAGTGGGAACTAGGCTGGTCAGAAGAAACTACACCGGGACAAACAATACAAAAAACACAGAACGGACTATAAGGACAAGATGGGGTTGACGGGACAGACTGGACGTACTATACGGACTAGGACAACACACACTCAACTCAGGAACCCCCTGAGGGGACCCACTGAGGGGTTTACAGATACAGTCAGACAGGGAAAAATAAAGGAAAACACAAACACAAAGAAGAGAGAGAGTGGGGACAAGATACAACAAGGAATAAATGGCAAGGAACCTGGGCAAGAATGAATCAGGGCACTCAAAAGCAAGAGAAGCAACAATAGCACAAGGCAGAGAGAAAAATAACCAGACTGGCACAGCAACGCAACAGAGAAACTATAACCAGCACCTGCCACTGGTGCTAGAAGCTATTTAAATGAGAGCCGGCCAATCATCAGATGCAGAGAGCGTGCCAACGGAAGGAACAGCATTACCGCGGCAACCAGGGACGCCTCCACAGCCTAGCCAACAAGATTCTGAAAAGAGCATCTGCGTTGCCCTGGCAACGCTGACGCAGAGCATCGGAAGCCTCCCGGAAGCCAGAGGGGAAGCGTCTGAGCGGTAAGAAGATGCCAGGACCAGAGAGGACTGCAGCAGCATCGAGGGGAGGACTTCAGTGCATAAGGGAAAGGTAAGTGCCTGCAGAGAGCGAGAGGGGAGAGCACTGCAGCGTGGCATGACACAAATAAATTAATTTGGACTCTTTCTGAAGTAAAAGTAAATCCCTGTTACCACCTCATCTTAAATGAGGGAACTTGTGCTATTGGCATACAGTTAAGGTCATTTAGATTATGGCCACATTCAAAAAAATGCCTAGCTACAGGAGGAATTTTACTATCAATACATGTAGCAGCACGTTTTATGGAAGATTTATGCATGGATAGCCTCTCCTTAAATCTTCTAATGGTCTTCCCTATGTACAACTTGGGACACGGACACAATATCAGATAGAAATTTGCTGTCACATGTGAGTCTATGGTTGATTTTATATTTAAGGTCCATGCTAGGATGTCGGAACTCATCCCCCAAGATTAAGTACCTACAATAAACACAATCTGTACATTTGAAAACACCCTTTTGAGTATTAAGCCAGCTCCTAGGGACTGTAGTCTTAATGTCATTACGTACAAGTTTATTCCTTAGGTTAGGACCACGCTTAAAACTAATCATAGGTGAAGAAGAAAGTACAGGGCCAATCTTAGGGTCAGAGGCAATAATATGCCAATGGTTCAACAATGCTCACTTCATTACAGAGGACATCGTAGAGTAGGTAAAACAGAATATGATACAGTTGTCATTGTCCTTAGATTTCATATAGTTAAGGAGTGCATTGCGATCCAAAAGGAGGCAACGAGAGATGGCCTCAGAGACTTCATTTTCACGATATCCCCGCTGGAGGAAGAGATCGCCCATGGTACGTAAGGAATCGGGTAATTTCTCATGTTCAGATTTGAGTTTAACAACTCTAACCAGTTGAGAATAGGGAAATCCAGTTTTTAAAGGTCTTGGATGGAAACTATCCGCTAAGAGTAGTGTATTTCTGTTTGTACTCTTCCGGAAACGTGCAGTTGCAAAGCCATGAGGATTCTGTGTGATGAGAATATCCAAAAAACTGATTTGTTGACATGAGGAATTTAGAGTGAAATTAATAGTCGTCTCAAGTTGGTTTAAAAAGTCCACAAGTTGTAATAAAGTTTCCAAGGGTCCATTCCATAACAAAAATAAATTGTCAATGTATCGAACATAAAAAGAAATGAAACGTGAAAAAACAGGATGATTCAAAATAAACCGTTGTTCAAAGATGTGCTTAAATAGGTTGGCATAGGATCGGGCCATGTTCGACCCCATCGCAGTGCCCTCTAGTTGCAAATAAAAAGAGTTTTGAAACAAAAAATAATTATGCTGTAAAATAAAAGTCATAAGAGATAACAAAAATTCAGTGGGAGGACCTTCAAAATTCTCTAGTGATAGCAGAACAGACCTGGCAGCTTCAATGCCTTCTGAGTGTACAATGCTTGTATACAAGCTGGCCATGTCTAGCATGGCCATAATATAGTGGCCTGCTAAGGACTGGACATTGTTAAGTTTCGTGATGAAGTCAGCGGAATCTCTAACATAACTCGGTGTGGTAACTACAGCCATTTGGAGGTAGAAATCCACATACTGGGACCAAGGTTGGCTGGTTGAACCCCTCGAGGAAATAATAGGTCTCCCCGGGGGGTTCACCAGCGCCTTGTGAATCTTAGGAAGTAAATAGATCAAGGTTGTAATGGGTGTATCCTGTTGTAAAAAACGCTTCGTTTCGCCAGATATATCACCTTTATCGACCGCCTCCGTCAACAAAAGATCAATTTTCACCTTGTAGTCTGTAGTAGGATCAAATGTCAGCACCTTATAACATATATCATCTGAAAGTTGTTTCAAAACCTCCTGTACATAGTCATCCTTATCAAGGACAACTACGACACCGACTTTATCAGCGGGCCTCACAACAATTTGGGGATTCATCTGTAGAACTTTAACTGCCATACGTTCTTCATGAGTAAGGTTAGAGTATTTAAATTCTTCCAGCTTACCATTGTGCTAGTTGTGATAGTTTCCATCCAAGACCTTTAAAAACTGGACTTCCCTATTCTCAACTGGTTAGAGTTGTTAGACTCACATCTGAACCTGAGAAACTACCCGATGCCTTACGTACCATGGACGATCGCTTCCTCCAGCGGGGATATCGTGAAAATGAAGTCTCTGAGGCCATCTCTCGTAGCCTCCATTTGGATCGCAATGCACTCCTTAACAATATGAAATCTAAGGACAATGACAACCGTATCATATTCTGTTCTACCTACTCTACGATGTCCTCTATGATGAAGTGAGCATTGTTGGACCATTCGCATATTATTGCCTCTGACCCTAAGATTGGCCCTGTACTTTCTTCTTCACCTATGATTAGTTTTAACCTAAGGGATAAACTTGTATGTAATGACATTAAGACTACTGTCCCTAGGAGCTGGCTTAGTACTCAAAAGAGTGTTTTCAAGTGTACAAGTTGTGTTTATTGTAGGTACTTAATCTTGGGGGATAAGTTCCGACATCCTAGTATGGACCTTAAATATAAAATCAACCATAGACTCACTTGACAGCAAATTTGTTGTCTATCTTATTATGTGTCAGTGGGCCTGATCCAGAGCTACGGCCGCCCAGCGTTACTATGGAAACCATAGTATGAAGTCCATAGTAGCGCCGTAGGGACGCTGGAGGGGACGTCCTCCAGCGTCCCTACGCTCACGTTACTGCTGGTGGGCGGGGGGAGGTAAGTAAATTCTTCACAGCTCTTCCTCCTGCTGTCTCCCCGCGGTGCGTGCTGCACAATGACGTTGTGGTGACCTTAGGTCACCCAACGTCATTGTGTAGCGCGTGATGCGAGGGAGAGAGCCGGAGGCAGAGCTGCGGGGAAGAGAGCCAGACGCAGGGACCGCCAGAGGGACAGCCTTTCCCTCCTTACCTTCTGCTGTCCCTCTGGCGGTCCCTGCATCTGTGTCAGGCTTTCCCCGCAGCTCTGTCTCTGGCTGTCTCCCTGCGGTGCACGCTGAATAATGACGTTGGGTCACCCTATCAGGCAATCTTAAAACCCAATTCTTCAGACTAGCCTACTCTTCCTCCACCTAAGCTTACTTGTCCTCCCCATCTTCACCACTGTGTCCCCTGTTTGTTCACCCTCTCTCACTTAGCATATTAACTTTTATGAGTAGGGTCCTCCTTCCTCCTGTCATCATCCCTCTACCCTGTCATCATCTCTTTCCACCTTTTTCTCTCTACTATCTCTCTCTCTCCTTATTCATCTTCTACTACACACTTACCCAGTATCTTTATTTTCCTCACATATTGTTTTGATATTTTTGTATTGTATTTCATTTTTGCTTTATACATGTATTGTATTCCTTCATATTTTTTACCCTCAGTTAATCATTGTATTGTATATACAACTATTGTGTTTGCTATTGCCTCTGTACAGCGCTGCGGATACTGTGTGGCGCCTTATAAATAAACGTTAATAATAATAATAATAATAATAATAATAATAATAATAATAAATGCATCTCCTGCAGCTGTAATACAGGCCAGGAAAGTCTGTGCATTGTCTTCTGTATGTCACAATCCCCCTTAGGTTACCCCCAGCACTGTCTTTGTAATACAGGCCAAGAATGACTGTGCATTGCCTGCTGTATGTCACAATCCCCCTTAGGTCACCCTCAGCATTGTCTTTGTAATATAGGCATGCCTGCTGTATGTCAGAATTCTCCTTAAGTCACCCCCAGTGCAGTGAATAAATTATGACATTGCTAGGAGGCAAGAGCTTCCCACTCACAAAGCAATTTGGAGCATTTCTTTTTTTAATTAAGTCAAATTGTAAGCTGAAGTTTTCCCTGTGTAGCCCCCTCAACCCCAAAACACACCCCAGCACACCAGGAGGAGGTAATATGGCTGACTTCTCCTCCAGCAGACAGAGGAAAATCTCTGTGCGAGGGAAGTCAGCCATCTTGCTCCTCTCATGTGAAGGTATTTTCTGTGCACCCAGCAGAGGACTCTACGTGACATGTGCAACGTTATGAAATCTTTGAAATCTCCAATCTGTAGAATTGGGCACATTTTCTTAAATTGTAAAAGACCTGTCGTTTTCTCTGAAATCTCACCCCCCAAAAGGCACTTCCCAGGAACATCAGCTCCCTAACAAAACAAACAGCTAGTGAAAAGACCCCCTCTACACTGAGTTATGCCTTCCCAATCATATTCTAATATAAGTCAATGTAATGTGGCCTTCTGAAAAAGGAAGTAGAAAAAAACGGCCACATTTTTCACTTTAACCTGTTCCAGTTTTTTCATTTTTAACTATTTCACTATAAATTTTCTGGCATGCAGCACAGGGAGACAATTTTCCACAGACTGGTGAAAATTACATCTTAACGCATAAAATACTTTCTGAGCTACAGCCCCTCAAACACTATGCCCCCCCTCTGACAGAAAGTCAATGGCGGAATGCTGTTTATTATAGTCAACCTTAAAATGTTCTCATATTTTGGGCTCTATACACTACCACAATGGTTTGAAATGTAACAAACAAGATGTGCTTTAACTGCAGACCATCAGCTTTAATTTGAGGGTATTTACATCCAAATCAGGTGCACGGTGTAGGAATTACAATGGTTTCTATATGTGCCTCCCACTTTTTAAGGGAACAAAAGTAATAAGACACTATCCTCAAAAGCTATTTCATGGACAGGTGTGGGCTATTCCATCGTTATTTCATCATTAATTAAGCAGATAAAAGGTCTGGAGTTGATTCTAGGTGTGACATTTGCATTTGGAATCTGATGCTGTTGACTTTCAATATGAGATCCAAAGAGCTGTCACTATCAGTGAACCAAGCCATCATTAGGCTGAAAAATCAAAAGAAACCCATCAGAGAGATAGTAAAAACATTAGGTGTGGTCAAATCAACTGTTTGGAACATTCTTAAAAAGAAAGAACGCACCGGAGAGCTCAGCAACACCAAAAGACCCGGAAGACAACGGAAAATAACTATGTGGATGACAGAAGAATTTTTTCCCTGGTGAAAAAACCCCATTCACAACAATTGGCCAAATCAAGAACCTCCAGGAGGTAGGTGTATATGTGTCAAAGTCAACAATCAAGAGAAGACTTCACAAGAGTGAATATAGAGGGTTCACCACAAGATGTAAACCATTGGTGAGCCACAAAAACAGGAAGACTAGATTATTTGCCAAACTACATCTAAAAAAGCCATTACAGTTCTGGAACAACATCCTATGGACAGATGAGACAAAGATCAGCTTGTACCAGAGTTATGAGAAATGAAGAGTATGGAGAAGGAAAGGAACTGCTCATTATCCAAAACATACCACCTCATCAATGAAGCATGGTGGTGGTAGTGTCATGGCTGTCAATGGAACAGGTTCCTTTGTATTTATTGATGATGTGACTGCTGACAAAAGCAGCAGGATGAATTCTGAAGTGTTTCGGGCAATATTATCTGCTCATTGTCACAAATCGTGGCAAGTGCCGCACTTACCCCATCCGTCGGCTGGCTGAAGTGCTGTTCGGGTCCGGAGTCTGTCACTATTACAATGACAGACTCCGCTGCTTATCCGACGCTGCTGCTGACCTGGTCCAGCGTCCCTCGTGTGTTCTGGCGCCAAAGTGCGGCGGGACCCTCGTCCCCTCATCCTCATCTCATCCTCATCTTGGATGATGTCACCACCAATGGGAAGCTGCCTCTTCGGTCCTCCAGCCAATCAGTGCACAGGGCGCACTATTTAAACCCTGTGCACTGTTCCAACATTGCCAGAACAATCAGGTCTTCCAGGTATATGGTACTACGGAATCCAGCTCCTGCCTTGGATCCAGTTCCTGCCTTGAATCCAGTTCCTGCCTTGAAACCAGCTCCTGCCTTGAATCCAGCTCGTGCCTTGGATCCAGTTCCTGCCTTGAATCCAGCTCCTGCCTTGAATCTAGCTCTTGCCTTGGATCCAGTTCTTTCTGATCCAGTTCCTGCCTTGAATTCAGTTCCTGCCTTGAATCCAGTTCCTGCCTTGAATCCAGCTCTTG
>WWET01006773.1:2731-13893 GCA_011038615.1 Limnodynastes dumerilii | reverse complement strand
AAAGAGTAAACGGTAAAAATGGAGAATGGAGGACAGCAGACGCCAAACAGAAGCACGAGGCACACGATTCAAAGCAGCAGGCTAGACTCAGGAAACCAGACGCTATCACCGCCGGTGAGAGACACATAGAAGAAGCTATTTAAAGTCCCTGCAGCCAATCAGAGCCTGCTAATAAACACACCCCCAGCAACAGTGGAGTCAGAGATGCTAGGTCCTAAAGACCATCATGTAATAGAACATAGTTAAATGCTGTCAGAGTTACCCTGACAGCATGTAACAGTACCCCCCCGCCTTGATGAGGGGTTAAAGAACCCCTATATCTGGGTTTGTGAGGAAACTTTTTGTGAAACTCACTAGTGAGTCTGCTGGCATGAACATCCCTAGCTGGCACACAGGACCTTTCTTCAGGCCCTACCCTTTCCAATGCAGAAGCTAATGAAGTTGTCCCTGAACCATCTTGGAATCGAGTATACTCTCAACTACATATTCCTCGTGACCATCAATGACAATAGGCGAAGGTTTGGACAGGGGCACAGCTCTAAATTTTACCTCAGGTTTAAAAGGGAAGTAGGGAAAGTATGGAAGGTGTTAGGGATGCGGAGGCTCCTAGGGAGTTGTAGATTGACAACGACTGGATTAACTCTGTAAATAATTGAAGGACCAATAACACTGGGGACCTAGTTTGAATGAAGGCTGTCTGATCCTGATATTTTTGTGGATAACCAGACCATATCTTGAATCTCCCACCTTGAATCTAACCTGTGGCCGATGCCTGTCCTCCCTTATCTTAACTCGAAAAGCTGTCTGTCTCAAAGTCCTTTTTACAAATCCCCAGATCCATTTTATATTACTGGTCACTCTCTACGTGCTTCAGGGTCTGGGTCAGGGATAGCGGGGCTGATTCAGAGATGCGATTTCCACGGCACTTAGGTGCGTATATTTAAGATCTTAGAAAATTCGCAAAACTGCGCATGCGTAGTAATAGTGCAACGCCATGTACGTAGTGGTTAGGAGCGTAAATTCGCTAAGATCGTAGGTCTGAATCGCACGCAAGCACTTAAGATCTTAAGTGCTGCGAATCTTTAAGATCTTAAGGATTTGCATGGAAATGGGCGGGGGGAGGCAGGGAAATGAGGGAAAGTGGGCGCGGGCTGACACTTAGGATCTTAAATGAACGCTCCCACGTCAGTTAAGATCCCAAATGACATCGTATAGTTAAGGCAATTCAATGGTGGTCTAAGTTTAAGATCCACCGCTGTTTGCAAGGGGAGTGTCTGGTTTTGCAGTGGGCTGGAACCTGCTAAGATCTTAGCTAAGGTGCGTATATTTGCGATCTTTTCGCAATCGCATCTCTGAATCAGCCCCAGCAAGAGGATTGGCCCTAGGATGGAACCCTTGAACGCAGAAAAAGGTGGACACCCTGGTAGATGAATGACAAGCATTATTATAAGCAAACTCTGCCCACGAGAGATTGTCTGCCCAATTATCCTGGAACTTAGAGACATAAAATCTGAGGTATTGTTCCAAAGACTGGTTAACCCTTTCTGTTTGTACATTAGACTGTGAGTGATATCCTGAAGATAAACTAATCTGAATCTTTAACCCTTTACAGAAAATTTTCAAAATTTAGCAATAAACTGAGGACCTCGGTCTGATACAATGTCTGTGGGCAGACCGTGAAGTCGATCAATGTGCTTGCTGAATAATGAGGACAGATACTGGGCACTGGGCAGATTTTTAAGGGGAACGAAGTATGCCATTCTGGAAAATCTGTCCACCACATCCCAAATGATGGTACAACCAGAGGACACAGGTAGGTCAGTGATCAAGTCCATGTACAGATGGGTCCATGAGAGGGAGAGGAGGGGTCCTGGAAAACAAGTGCGGGGAGTCTTATTCTGGGTGCATTCTTCACATGCCTCCACAAAGTCCTTGGCATCTTGTGACAGAGTAGGCCACCATACTGAGTGGGAGCAAAGCCTGTGGTTTTGGATGAGTGGTGTTGGGCAAGAATCGCCTTTCTAAGATGTTCAGGAACATAGAGTTTCTCAGGCTTGTTACTAGTTGCTGCTCCCTGTGCTTTCAGGATTTGAGATTGTAAATCTTGAATGATACCTGCTATGATGATAGATGGGGATACAATGTTCTGATGAGTGATGATGGCTTCTTGTACTGGTAAAAAGAATGTAAGAGAGCGTCTGCTTTTATATTCAAGATTCCAGTGATGGTGAAATGAAATCTGGTAAAGAATAGGGCCCAATGTGCCTGTCGGGGATTCAAACGTTTAGCAGATTGTATAGATAAAGAAATAAAGCGCTGAACAGATATTCAATAAAAATATTATTTGTTTATTAACAGAGCATAAAAAATATGTATATATTAAAATATCCGTAGATATCACTCTACCACATGTAATTAATGCATACACTACATAGATATGAATACATTGTGAAGAAACATTGCTAGCAATATGTCAGTCCTTATAGTTGGCCAAAAGAGATTTATTATAGCTGTGTATTTGATTGTAGACTTCAGATGATGGTGTCGTTATTATTATGTTATTGATGTCCTTTGTGTGTACACACATATTTTTAGATGATATTACAGCACATTAAAGTCCCAAGCCGACAGGCACAGAGGACAGTTTTGTGGACTTTCAACACAGGGACTAGATAAATAGTTGCAATGCGACATATATTCTGAGATTCTGTATGTTTGTTCAATAACCAGCCTCGCTTGATGATTTGCTACAATGTTGCAGCCAGACATATAAAAACAGTTTCAGTGAGTATGCACAGACAGCACTGGCTGAGTTCACAATGGTGTTGACTAAGTTCACAATGTAATAAATTTACTCACGTCTCGAAGAATCAAATGGTGGCTGGTCTTTCTTGATATATTTTGCCCACTCAGTTTTTCATTAACTGTCCTCGTGGCAGCCTGCATAAATTTTGTTGGTCAGTCCGTATACACAGCGAAGGGGCGGATGTTTATAGCTTTGCTAAGATAGCTCCGGAGCCCATAGGCTCGATCGCCCACTCTGTAGTCCGGGATCTGTAGGTTGTATGTGGCTGCAATATTTATATAAAAAGAGGATAATTCGGAGGTTTGTTTGGAGGGCACAGCTTGTCACACCACGGTTGAATGAGTAGTGGAGTGGTAAAGAGTGTATCTGGATAATGCTGCTACGGAACTCGCTTAGCAGATTGGATGTAGGGTAAGTTCTTGAGGTCTGTGTATACAGTTATGGGATGATTGGCCCCTTCAAGCCAGTGCTGCCACTCCTCAAATGCCAACTTGATAGCTAAAAGTTTTCGGTTACCCACATCGTAGTTCCGCTCAGCTGAAGAAATTTTTTTATTGAATAGGCACAGGGATACAATTAAGAGTCTCTGGGATCCTTCTGGGATAGTATGCCTCCGGCCCCTACGTCAGATGCATCTACCTATACAATAAAGTGTAAATCAGGGTTCAGATAGCACAGGACCAGAGCCGATGTGAAGGCTATTTTCAGTTTTTCGAAGTTCTCAATTGCTTTGGGAGGCCAATTCTCCAGATCAGCCCCTTTCTTGGTGAGATCAGATATTTGTGTGACGAGGACGGAGAATACTTGTATGAACCTTCTGTAAAAGTTGGAAAATACTTGGAAATGTTGAATAGCTTTAAGGTTTTGAGGTTGGCCCCATTCTAATATGGCTTTAACTTTTTCCAGGTCCATTGTAAATCCCTGTGGGGAGATTACATATCCCAGGAAGGTGACTTTTTTTTAGTCTCAAACTCACATTTTTCAAGTTTAGCGAATAGTTGGTTCTCCCGTAACTTAGATAACACTTGGCGGACTTGGTCTTGGTGTTCTTCCAGTGATGAGGAATAGATGAGTTTCGAACAGATATCTGGTTAAGACTCCAGTAGTCAATACAGGGTTGGAGTGACCCATCTTTCTTTTTGATGAAGAAAAACCCAGCTCCCACTGGGGATCTTGAAGGTCGTATAAATCCTTTCTGCAAATTTTCATTGATATAATTGTCTATAGCTTGTGCTTCCAGCTTGGATAGAGAATATAAACGACTTTTAGGGAGCTTGGCGTCTGGAATAAGGTCAGTAGCACAGTCATACAGCCTGTGGGAGAGTAAACGGTCAGCACTTTTTTTTTGAGAAGACATCATTAAAGTCTGCATACTGGGTAGGTAGACCACAGGGTTCTGGGGTCAGTGAACGGATTGGCACAGAAAGACAAGATTTAGAGCATGCATCTCCCCACTTCAAGATATCCCCTTTTCTGCAGTCAATTAGGGGATTATGTTTATGCCATGGGTGACCCAAAATAAGTCCAGCAGAAGAACAAGAGATTAACAAGAATTAGTTTCTTCAGAATTACACATTCCTACGGACATCTGAAGTGGCTACGTCTTCTGGTTGTTGACCCGCCCAGTTAAAGGTCTTCCATCTAACCCACAGGCCATAATGCTAGCATCAACTGCTTGAGTATGAATTCCTAGAGATTCAGCTAATTTAATGTCCATGAAGTTTCCTGCCACACCACTGTCCACGAGGGCTGTAAGTGAATGGATGCTAGAGGATAAATGTAGGCATACATAAAACACTAAGGCATTTATGGAAGAGATTAGAGATAACCCCAAATGGACCAATTCCATATTCGATGGGGTTAGACTTTCCGCCCGCTGAGACTTCTTAGGACACTTGTCTGCTCTATGTTCCTTGCCACCACAGTATAGACATAAACCCATGGTTTGTTGACGTAACTTCTCCTGAGCTGTGAGACAGAAGGACCCATACTGCATGGGTTCATCAATGGGTGACATCTGCCGGGTTGCGGATGCAGTAAAGAACCTCGGAACAGAGTCTCTCTCCGCTCCTTCAAATGTCTATCCACTTTGAAGGCCAAACTCATAAGGTCTTCTAATGAATTTGAATTTGCAGGTGGAAACTGCACCACTGCATCATTTACGGGCTCAGAGAGATTGACCCGAAACTGGCAGCGCAGAGCGGGATCATTCCATTAAGAATCTGGGTGTTTATGTGTATTGGTACACATAGGTTGGTTCGGGCGCTTACTCACTCCCTCCCTTCCTTTTAGTGGCGTTTTAGAATTTGCTAGGGCAGCCTGAAATTTTCAAGTATCCACTGACTTGACTGGTTAATAGAAGTGGTAAATTTAACAGGAAATTTATTTTGCGTTCTGGCGCTCACTAGTACCTCCCACCCAATTACGATTTTAGCTGTTTTTCTTCTCTCTATTTCTCTAGGTGCATTTATCTAATTTCTTCTTGTTATTTTACTTTTTATTATTATTCTTACTTCCTTCTTTTATGTGTTGATTATACTGGTGGTACTATTTGTGAACTGTCCCGTAATATTGGATATATAAGTATATCTGATGGTAAGATTGCATGCAAGTTTCTAGGTAAATATTCAAAGTCTGTACAAGCTCTGTCCAAAAGTAAAGTTCAACAGTCAGTATATCGGTTCAATATGCTCACAGTTAGTGGGTTTAAAGTTGCGTGCCGCGTTGTCTGGCAGTTTTTCTCCTGCTGGACGTGTCTCTGTTTTGAGTGCGCAGTCCTCCTTCGTTGTTTACTTTGTAACTAGGCAACATCAGCTGTAGTTGTTGCTCCGTGTTTGGCCGTTCTTACTGGATTCATCCGACAATGGTGTGCAGGATTCAAATGCTGCTTTGTGAAGATGACAACTGTGAAGTTGTGCTAATTGCGACCTTTGTAATCGTTAACCGCCCGCTCTCCTGTGGCTTTACTCTTTCTCCTGGGCCCGTCTGGTCCGCCTCTCGTCCCGCAGTCCAAGGTGGCGTTACATTCGGATGTAGTGTCGGAGATATCAAAGAGATACGAAGAGCGATATGGTGCAGTAACTTTTAATACACAAGGTGGTGCAGTAAAAACATAAGAATTATACTTACTAAAATTGTGGACATATATAGATGTCCAAATAGCGCTTTTTAAGGATATAGAAAAGTTGTGTGGTACTGGACCAACGCGTTTCATCGGTCTGGGCCGACTTCCTCAGGGTCATTACGTGTTGTACAGTGTGGTAGATCTAAATACCCCTCCCTCAAAGCTATTGGTTGTTTGGATGGGGGCTGTACTATCCGTTATGCCATACAATTCACGTAAGGTATTTGCCAATTATTCAGGTACATTTTTCTATTTTTATACAGAAACAATAATGTACTCCCAACGGATGGGTTGAAGGAGCAAGAATTAATCAAGTGCTTTTATATTAGTCTGTCTGTTTTTCTTATTAGCAGGCATTCTCACACTATGATGAAGGATTATAACATTTAATTAAAGGTTTTCAAGGTATCACACTGGATGCTATATACTATTTGGATGTACTGTGTACTAACTTAGAACTTTTGCTTCTATGACCGTATTGTTAACAACAATTTGCAACAGTGAAACAAGGACACGGTGTAGTGGCTGTTCTGCCACTGGAGTTGTTTTACAGAGAATGTGTCTGGAATAGTGCAAGGTTAACTATCCTTACATGTTTTGCAAATGCAGGTGTCCTAGATGTTGTTATTTTGTTTCTGTTGTTTTATTTATTTAAGATTTATTATTTCAAAAATTTTCAGAGTTGTTGTATACACTAATTTTGGTGTGGATGCTTATATTCGTTAGTTCTAGTGGTTTATCTCATCTCCAGTTGCCTCCTAAACTCCGTTAATGCTGATGTTCACTTTCCTGTTGGAGATGGGTTTTTTTTGTTTGTTGTGTAGGATTATGCATGTACCTTATCTTATTAATTTATCCCCATTACTTGTACTTAAACTATATATGATTTAAATTGTAAGCCCTTTCAAAGACTTCACTGTATGTGGATGGTCACTGGCTGGTTCTGTGGTGTTACAAGAACGCTGCCAGTTCAAAGTCTATGTTATGGCCTCCTGGTTGTAATGTGCCCAGGTCATAAATCCACTTACTCTCCACCTGGTTGAGAGTTTTTTGCTTGTCTCCCCCCCTCCAGTTATGTTTTACTTTCTGTATACCAATGAAGTGAATGGATGATGGGTCTTTGTTGTGTTTGATTCTATAGTGCTCAGAGAGGCTATGGGTTTCTTTTCCTAGTTTGATGTTCCTAATGTGCTCTCCTACTCTAACTTTTAGTTCCCTGCAGGTCCTGCCTATATACTTCAGCCCACATGGACAGGTAAGCATATAGATGAAATTTTTGCTGTCGCATGTTATCCTCTCTTTGATTTTAAATGAGTTTATGTCTTGTGCATCCGTGAAGCTGGTGGTTGGTTTCGTATTTTTCACATTTGTTTTCCTACATGCCAGGCACTTGTTACAATGGTAGAAGCCCTTGTGTCCCCCTAGCCAGGTGGTGTTCATTTGTGGATTGCTTTCCTTAATTGTATTGTTAACCAATTTTTGTTTCAGACTGGGTGCTTTCCTAAAAATGACTTGTGGTTTATCCGGGAGGAAATTGCTGAGTAACTCATCGTTAGCTAGTATGTGCCAGTGTTTTTTTTTATAATTTTGCGGATTTTTGGAGCTAGCGTTGAATACTGTGTAAGGAATGGCACTATTAGTTTATTTTCGTCCTCCTGTTTAGTTTTGTATTTCAATAGATCTTTCCTATCTGAGTTCTTAATTTCCTGGAAAGCATGACTTACTAGGTCTTTGTTGTATTTTTTGTCCAGAAAATCTCTCTCCAATTTTTTCCCTTGTTCTACAAAGATGTTAACATCTGTACAGTTTCGTCGGAGTCTCGTAAATTGGCCTTTGGGAATATTAGAAAGCCAGTTGTAATTATGGTTGCTTGTAAAAAGAATATAGCTGTTGCAATCAACCTTTTTAAAATGAGTTTTTGTCATGATCTTCCCGTCTTGGACATAGATGTCCAAATCCAGGAAGGTGACGGTTTCTTGACTGGTGTTGGTTGTGAACTCTAGATTTTGGTTGTTTTTATTTATATGTAACAGAAACTTCTCCAGTTTCTCATTGGTGCCGTTCCAAATGAACAGAACGTCATCAATGAACCATTTCCAGAGGACCAAGTTTGCGCCAAATTCAGGGTGGTTCCAGATGTTATCTTGTTCCCACTTACTCATAAACAGGTTCGCATAACTTGGCGCAAACTTGGTCCCCATCGCGGTTCCTTGGGTCTGTAGGTAGAATTCACCCTCATACCACAGGTAATTATGGTTAAGGATGTATTCCATACCCTGTACTATGAAGTTTATCTGTTCTGTTGGTAACAGCTGGCTTTCTTCCAAGAGATGCTGTGTACTTTTAAGGCCATCCTGATGTCTAATGCAGGTATACAGTGCTTTGACGTCGCTGGTTCCCAGGATGTAGTGTTCCTCCCATTGTATCTCACTTAGAATGTTCAATACATGTTTGGTGTCTTTAAGGTAAGAATGTTGGGTTTTTACCACTGGCTGAAGAAATGAGTCTAGATATTGTGATAGGTTAGATGTGATTGAATCTATCCCAGACACAATGGGTCTACCTGGTGGTTTAACTGGGTTCTTGTGTACTTTAGGTAAGTAATAGAATACTGGAATCTTTGGGTGTTTATTGAAGATGAAATTGTATTCATTTTTATTTAATAGTCCTTCCTCTAGACCTTTCCGTAGATAAGTCATTAAATGTATCTGATATTTCTCAGTGGGATTTGCTTTCAGGAGTTTATAGGTGTCCCTATCACTAAAAAGATTTTTTGCCTCCGTCTTATAGTCCTCAACATTGAGTATCACTATTCCCCCCCCTTTATCCGCGGGTTTTATGATTATTTCAGTATTGTCTTGTAAATTTTTTAATGCTTCTTTTTCCTTTTTGGTGAGGTTTGTTCCTTTTATTTTATTTTTCCTAGTGTCAATTTGTTTTAAGTCTTTTTCCACTAGTTTCTGAAAAGTATTGATGCAATCTCCTTTTAGGTAGGTGGGACAAAAGGTAGATTTAGGTTTCAGTGAGGTATGCTTGTATGGGTCTGTCTGCTGTGCAGTGTCAGTTACACATTCAGACTGTTTCTTTAGAAAAAACTTTTTTAAAGTCAGGTTCCGTGTGAATCTGTGTAGATCAATGTATGTGTTAAATTTGTTGAGGGTGTTTGATGGTGCAAATTTTAAGCCTTTCTGTAGTAATGATGTTTCTGATGCTGTTAGAACATGTGAACTTAGGTTAAATATCCCTGTGTTGTTACTCAATGTGGTTTCATGATTTTTGACTCCCTTTCTGGTTCCTCCTCCTCCTCTGATTCCTCTCCTTGTATATCTGACCTTCTTCTTTTTGTAGTTATTGGTGTGAGATTTTGGGGGTTCCGTAATATCAATCTCGGTCCTGTCCCTATCATGGTTGGTGCATTTATACTCTCCTCTTGATTGTATGGTGGAGCTGATGTATGTGTTGGAATTTCTAAAAAATTATTCTGTGTGGATTCACAGATCAGTGATTCATGGTGTATAGTTATTGGGGGAGGTGAGTTAATTTCATCTTGTGTATCAACAAGTGGATTTGTCTGTCTACTTTCTGCTGGTGTTTTTTGATTTTTGTTCTCTTCAGAAATTGTTAGGTCATGTATTGTGATCTCATTAGCTATGGTGTTTAATCCTGTTGCTATGTCCATAATGTTATTTTGTAGAAAGGACTCCATGTCTGATCTACCTCTTTCAAATGACTTAGAGACTAGCTGTTCATATGTTTTGGAAGTGGGGTTGAGGTGACTCAGATATGTGTTGATAGTTTGTTCTGTATCAATGGTTGTCCTCCTTTCCTTTGGGGAGGGTTGTTCTGTTTCATTAACCAATTTCATATACTGTTGGTATGTCATATTCAGTTTGGTGTATAGGGTGTTTTGGGGTGCTTCCAAATGTCTTTTATTGGGTTTGGTGTTGTGAATTGGTTTTTCCATGTCTATCTCTTTGTATTCTTTTCTATCTCTTTCTATTTTCCTTTTTTTAGTATTCTTTGTGTCTTTTTGTATTTTAGCCAGCCTAATGGACATGACTTGTTCTAGATGTTGGTAATCCTCTTCCAGTGTGGTGGTTCCTATTTCATTATAGAGATTTGTTATTTCTCTATCTAGGGTTTGTAATTCAGTGTTCCTTTGCTTCACTATTAGATCCATAAGTGATAGAGAGCAGTTCTTTAGGATGTGATTCCACTCTCTCATGACTGCTTTGTTCCCTAGATTATGTGTTGGATTTTTTTTTATTATCCTGAGTCCTTTTGGTATAATATGTTCCCTTCTATACTGTTCTATGGTTCTGGTGTCCCACCACATTTTTATTTCTGTCATGAGAGTTTTTTCTAATGTCAGAAATGATTTGCAGAAATTCTTATTTTCTTTTGGTGGTTCTGTGGCCCTATTGGTGTTTAAGATAGCTTCATTGAACTCATGTTCCCTGTCAGACCTAATTTTTTCAAGTAGGTCTGACATAATTATAGTTGGGTTGACCCTAGAAAAAGTGTTAAGTGTATCATTATTGAGTCCCTTCCTGTTCTGTGAGTCCTGCAGCCCTTGACCAAAATGTGGATTTTAGAAGGAATCTGGGTGTTTATGTGTATTGGTACACATAGGTTGGTTTGGGCGCTTACTCACTCCCTCCCTTCCTTTTAGTGGCGTTTTAGAATTTGCTAGGGCAGCCTGAACTTTTCAAGTATCCATTGACTTGACTGGTTAATAGAAGTGGTAAATTTAACAGGAAATTTATTTTGCGTTCTGGCGCTCACTAGTACCTCCCACCTAATTACGATTTTAGCTGTTTTTCTTCTCTCTATGGGGCTGATTCAGAGATGCGATTGCGAAAAGATCGCAAATATACGCACCTTAGCTAAGATCTTAGCAGGTTACAGCCCACTGCATAAATAGTCACTCCCCTTGCAAAGCGGTGGATCTTAAACTTAGACCACCATTGACTAGCCCTAACTCTGCGCTGTCATTTGGGATCTTAAGTGACGTGGTAGCATTCATTTAAGATCCTAAGTGTCATCCCGCGCCCACTTTCCCTCATTTCCCTGTCTCCCCCCGCCCATTTCCATGCAAATCCTTAAGATCTTAAAGATTCGCAGCACTTAAGATCTTAAGTGCTTGCGTGCGATTCAAACTTACGCTCTTAGCGAATTTACGCTCCTAACCGCTACGTAGACGGCGTTGCACTATTACTACGCATGCGCAGT
>WWET01006772.1:11668-23893 GCA_011038615.1 Limnodynastes dumerilii | reverse complement strand
GTCCCTACGGCGCTACTATGGACGCCCGATCTACGATCGGGCGTTTCCATAGTGACGCCGGGCAACATCTGCCCGGCGCATGCGCATTACGGCCGTAGCTCTGGATCAGGCCCATTGGACCCCGGTGTTCTCTTGCATGCTGCAGTCTGTGGCTGACGGGTCCCTGTGGTACTGTGTGGTAATGTGCTGGTGATATTTCCTTTCTCTCCGATACATTAAACTCTTTCTGTCTCTATGTCTCTTGTCACTGTAAATGTATTTCAGGTCTGTTGTTTTGTTATACAATTGCTGTTCTCTTGTTCTGTTCAGGGGCGGAACGACCATTGGTGCAACAGATGCAACGACACGCACAGGGGCCCATGCTGATAGAAGGGCCCACAGCCGTCATCACTGCTCCGCCGAAGCTCCCCACCGGGTTACCTGGGATATCATCAGGGCCAAAGCATATTTTTTGCACCTGGGCCCACATCGCGCTGGTTCTGCCTCTGGTTCTGTTCATTGCTATTGTTTTGCTGGTGGAATCTTCTCTGGTGAGTTCTGCCATATTTTAATTATTTGTATTTTTTTGTCCATCTGCTCATGTGTAATAAATTATTGTTAATCCTTTGTAACCACATACAATCAGGTCAGACAATCGTTTACTGTAACTTCCACATGTAGTAAGTGGACACGTGCATATGAATTTTATGTACTGAAGATAGTTCAGTGTTGCTGACTTTTTAAAGCTTTCCTCTGGGAGATCCTGGAGGGAAGCCATAGATTCCTGCAAGGGGGCTGGATTTATGCAAATCACATCGTTAAGCCCCACCCCCTGTCAATCAGTACTGTCCTCTCTAATGTTCCAGGTGTGGGCGGGGCCTGATGACATTATCACGTCCCGCCCATCCCTAATAACTCTAGGGAGTACAATAGACACTGACAGGGGGCAGGGCTTGCAGGAGATTTGCTGGATACCGCGGGAACTGCCCAGATTTCCGGAGTCTCCCAGGTAATCCGGGAGAGTCGGCAATTCTGAGATATTTCCACCCGAATTCAAAGATCCTTTGTAAATAGAGTCAAGAAATGTTGCTAAACACATTCTCAGGTGCATATTCTTTCATTTCAGCTGACTGCGCACATGTAATCAGCATGACTACACCATCTATGTAGCCTTTAGGCAGGTACATTGACTATGTGCAGTCTTTAAAGGTCGCACATAGTTTTTTAGGTAAGAGGAGGCCTGGCACGGCAGCCTGCAGGGGAGTTTAGGAGAAGTGGGTGGAAGGAGAGATGTAGAGTAGTCAGGGAGAGAGGCTTAGAAAAAGTGCGTAATTGACCTACTTACGAGGGAAAATACGCACAGTTAGTTCAGGTTGCCTTTAGCGCTTGTAAGCGCCATTAGCCATCTCAAAACGGGGGTGGTGCAGGTAAGGGGATTGGAGAAGTAGGTGTGGATACATATCTGCAAGTAAGGATCTCACGCTTATGTGTGAATCCAGTCTCTCATCTAAGTAATATGGCAAGAACGGTTGCCAACATCCATCCTTTAGCCCTTCCACTGGGATTGAAGGGCTTGATCCAGATCTACGTTCTTGTGCATAGCGTGACTACGAAGCACTGCCCTAGGCACTCCTCTTACGCTGACCAAACCCTACCCTACCCTTGCATGACCGCGGGCATCCGTAGGCTCCATACGTAGTTACGGCGCTTAGCACGCCCATACTGTACAATCTAAACGCCTCACGCCGCCCTCGAAGCGGAATTACGGTGTTCGTATGGCTGACACGCCCCTTTGAGCGTTGTTACAAAGCTGATACGCTCAAGGCCCATACGCTCAGAGTTTCATTGCGTAACATCGGCCCAGCGCATGCGCAGTAAGTAAAAAAGACCGCTTTATACGCTTACGAAAAGTGTAAGAACGCTCCCGGGCAGAGGTCTGGATCAGGCGCGATGTGGCAGAAACCCTCATTTTCCATTTCTTTTTATTAATCCATTTTTATTGAATGCATTCAGAGTAGCCAATGAGCCTGGTGGTTACTCTGGAATCCAGTCTTATCGTAATAATAAAAAGGTTATATTGGAATACATCTTTATTAGACACAAGATGGAACAATGCACCAGTAAATAAGATGATTAATTAGGTACCAACTTAGACATATCTATTGGCGGATCATCAGACAGAGCCGTGTATTCATACCAGTAGTTGTGCTCAAGCTGTTATATATTTGCAACAGTAACAGCCCTATAACTCTAAGCACGCCCACTTTCCATCATCTAAATGCTTCCCCCCGCCCATTTCTACGCAAATCCTTAGGTGCGTATATTTCCGTCGGACTTAGGTGCGGATGTTTCCACGCCCGATTCACAAGTCCGTCCCTTAGCCATTTCCGCACTTAACCTCTACGTTGACGGTGTATAAAAGTTACTACGCATATTCGTAATTGATCCGATCCTAAAAATACGCACGGAACTTTAGTAAAAATAAGGTCCTCTGTCTCTGCAGCGCTGCAAGAGGAGGTCACGGTGGACGGACAGTTCATCCACAATGTCCCCTCATTAGCACGTACGAGCTGTATGTAATTCCCCTGTCGGTCATTCCTTAGGATCCGGACCATGTTTACCATTCTCCTACCACCAATACTTCCAATACTTCCTCCTGGGGAGCTGTACCAGGCTGCCTACAGACGGTCAATGTGTAGGGAGAGAGCCTTCCCTGTACATGTCCCTGAATCTCTCTCTCTTGCAGATCCGCAGTGTTCCACCTGTATGTGACGTTACGACCAGTGGCATAATCTGTACCATATAGTACAATGTGTATCTTTATTCATATTCCTTATTATTTTATTTTGCTTTCTAAATATCCTGCATGACACTTATATGTATTTTATGGTTTCTTTATTTGTTGGATTAGTTGGTTCTATGGAAAGATCCAGGGACCAGATTTAGTGACTTGTAAAACTTTCATCTGTACAGATGTTGTTGGAGAAATTTCAAATACTCCTCTCCAGAGAGTGTCTAATTATCCAGACAATTAGGCCGTCACGTCTACTCTTATGTTATGGAACTCCGATAGGTGTATGGGTTATGAAGAAACACACAGGATGTACCCTCTGGGACGCCAAGTGCTGGTATATATGTATGTGCCGTCTATCACAGGCTGGATTGAAGGAGACGGTGCTGTCTGTCTGTACGATGGCTGCTGAGCTAAAGTAGACAGATCAGAAAAACAGGACTAGACCCATCAAACGCCCAGACTGCAGCCTCCGTGTAAGTAAGTCTGATGTGACATTATTATTACTGCAATTGCATCTAAATTCAACAACACGGGTAATATCATTGGGCAGGATTCACACCGGATTGACCATTTTGCTACCTTTTCCGTGCGCCGCCGCCGGCGGAATGATGAACCCGGTGGCCCTGTACTGGCAGACCGCGGCCCCTTGGAGGCTCTAACTGTGGAACCAGGACACTGTGAGCCTTAAACAGCACCCTGGTTCCTCTTTCTAGCTTATTATGTAGTTATATTTTTTATAACTGAGTTTTTACATTATGTGACATTTGGTTGTAGATATCTATACGCATAATGGAATTTAGATTTTTGTACATTTTTTAGATTCTATCACTATTCATGCCCATTGTGTGCCCAGCAATCATTATGACTCCGTTTATAGTGCCCATGTTTTTATTCATGCCCATTGTGTGCCCAGCAATCATTATGACTCCGTTTATAGTGCCCATGTTTTTATTCATGCCCATTGTGTGCCCAGCAATCATTATGACTCCGTTTATAGTGCCCATGTTTTTATTCATGCCCATTGTGTGCCCAGCAATCATTATGACTCCGTTTATAGTGCCCATGTTTTTATTCATGCCCATTGTGTGCCCAGCAATCATTATGACTCCGTTTATAGTGCCCATGTTTTTATTCATGCCCATTGTGTGCCCAGCAATCATTATGACTCCGTTTATAGTGCCCATGTTTTTATTCATGCCCATTGTGTGCCCAGCAATCATTATGACTCCGTTTATAGTGCCCATGTTTTTATTCATGCCCATTGTGTGCCCAGCAATCATTATGACTCCGTTTATAGTGCCCATGTTTTTATTCATGCCCATTGTGTGCCCAGCAATCATTATGACTCCGTTTATAGTGCCCATGTTTTTATTCATGCCCATTGTGTGCCCAGCAATCATTATGACTCCGTTTATAGTGCCCATGTTTTTATTCATGCCCATTGTGTGCCCAGCAATCATTATGACTCCGTTTATAGTGCCCATGTTTTTATTCATGCCCATTGTGTGCCCAGCAATCATTATGACTCCGTTTATAGTGCCCATGTTTTTATTCATGCCCATTGTGTGCCCAGCAATCATTATGACTCCGTTTATAGTGCCCATGTTTTTATTCATGCCCATTGTGTGCCCAGCAATCATTATGACTCCGTTTATAGTGCCCATGTTTTTATTCATGCCCATTGTGTGCCCAGCAATCATTATGACTCCGTTTATAGTGCCCATGTTTTTATTCATGCCCATTGTGTGCCCAGCAATCATTATGACTCCGTTTATAGTGCCCATGTTTTTATTCATGCCCATTGTGTGCCCAGCAATCATTATGACTCCGTTTATAGTGCCCATGTTTTTATTCATGCCCATTGTGTGCCCAGCAATCATTATGACTCCGTTTATAGTGCCCATGTTTTTATTCATGCCCATTGTGTGCCCAGCAATCATTATGACTCCGTTTATAGTGCCCATGTTTTTATTCATGCCCATTGTGTGCCCAGCAATCATTATGACTCCGTTTATAGTGCCCATGTTTTTATTCATGCCCATTGTGTGCCCAGCAATCATTATGACTCCGTTTATAGTGCCCATGTTTTTATTCATGCCCATTGTGTGCCCAGCAATCATTATGACTCCGTTTATAGTGCCCATGTTTTTATTCATGCCCATTGTGTGCCCAGCAATCATTATGACTCCGTTTATAGTGCCCATGTTTTTATTCATGCCCATTGTGTGCCCAGCAATCATTATGACTCCGTTTATAGTGCCCATGTTTTTATTCATGCCCATTGTGTGCCCAGCAATCATTATGACTCCGTTTATAGTGCCCATGTTTTTATTCATGCCCATTGTGTGCCCAGCAATCATTATGACTCCGTTTATAGTGCCCATGTTTTTATTCATGCCCATTGTGTGCCCAGCAATCATTATGACTCCGTTTATAGTGCCCATGTTTTTATTCATGCCCATTGTGTGCCCAGCAATCATTATGACTCCGTTTATAGTGCCCATGTTTTTATTCATGCCCATTGTGTGCCCAGCAATCATTATGACTCCGTTTATAGTGCCCATGTTTTTATTCATGCCCATTGTGTGCCCAGCAATCATTATGACTCCGTTTATAGTGCCCATGTTTTTATTCATGCCCATTGTGTGCCCAGCAATCATTATGACTCCGTTTATAGTGCCCATGTTTTTATTCATGCCCATTGTGTGCCCAGCAATCATTATGACTCCGTTTATAGTGCCCATGTTTTTATTCATGCCCATTGTGTGCCCAGCAATCATTATGACTCCGTTTATAGTGCCCATGTTTTTATTCATGCCCATTGTGTGCCCAGCAATCATTATGACTCCGTTTATAGTGCCCATGTTTTTATTCATGCCCATTGTGTGCCCAGCAATCATTATGACTCCGTTTATAGTGCCCATGTTTTTATTCATGCCCATTGTGTGCCCAGCAATCATTATGACTCCGTTTATAGTGCCCATGTTTTTATTCATGCCCATTGTGTGCCCAGCAATCATTATGACTCCGTTTATAGTGCCCATGTTTTTATTCATGCCCATTGTGTGCCCAGCAATCATTATGACTCCGTTTATAGTGCCCATGTTTTTATTTATGCCCATTGTGTGCCCAGCAATCATTATGACTCCGTTTATAGTGCCCATGTTTTTATTTATGCCCATTGTGTGCCCAGCAATCATTATGACTCCGTTTATAGTGCTCATGTTTTTATTTATGCCCATTGTGTGCCCAGCAATCATTATGACTCCATTTATAGTGCCCATGTTTTTATTTATGCCCATTGTGTGCCCAGCAATCATTATGACTCCATTTATAGTGCCCATGTTTTTTATAGTGCCGCACTATAAGCGGAGTCATAGTGATTGGTGGGCACACGATCATATTTAGTATAGGGCTTTCCAGAAGAGGAAGACTCTCAGCTTAACATGTATTGCAGTATGTGGAATTTACATTTCAGTGAGTACAAAGGATCGAATATCTGTATTGCACATGTATCCGGGATATAACGATAATAGCTACTACGCATGCGTGCTAACAATTTTACGTAATCTACGTATCATTTTGTTACCTAGATTGCGTATATGTGGTCTTTAAAACAGCATATATGCAATCTACGTAACTAAACGATATGTAGATTAGGTGAATTAGTTAGCATGCATGCGTAATAGCTATTATCGTTATATCCAGGACACATGTGCAATACATCCGGGGTTGTGACTCCAGCCCTAAATATTTAGGGTGCAGCAAAATACTTAATAGCCTTTTATTTGTGCAAAAGTTATGGCTTGCATTTATATGACTTTGTCTATAATTACATGTTGGATTAGCCTTGCCTACTACCAATATGGGTATCAATAATTGGGAATCCCGCCCACTTTGTGTTGGCCCCGCCTACAGTTGATTTGGTCCCGCCCCCAAGGCCACTTTAAGGTTTTTTTTCCCCAGGGCCACCTTAATTTCCCAATCCGCCCCTGGCACGTACTTTAGCAACTTAAGCACAAATATACGCACGGAGAGTAAACATTGCCCTATGGTGGAGGAAGTGTGAGGGCAGTGTCATGGGTGATGCTTTGCAACCTAGGCGCGTATAATTGCGAATCTGTGTGTACGTTTTTCACACTTAAGCGTGAATCCGGTCCATTATACTTAGTTTAAACAAGGAACCATTAAAATTTTATTACTTTTAAAATTATTTTTGAAATCTTAACCGTGCCATTCAAATAATCACACATATTTATGTATTTTCTACACGATTATTCATCATTTATGTATCAAAAACCATTTTTAAAAAAGTTAAAATATTTTGAGACTGTTTATACTAAAAAGTAAATTTTAGATCAAGGCACTAAAGGTTGTGTAATATCGGTAAGCAAATAGATCACACATAGCAACAAATTTACAGCGTTAAAACAATATCATAGTATACAGTATCTGACGACGGTGTTTGTAAACAACAGCACATACTGCTAATATAATATAAGTACATCAGACTTAACTTTATAGCTCAAAAAATCATCTCATCGATAAAGAATACATCACAAAGTACATCCTGACACCACTCTGAATAACAAGTTATTATGGTACAATCTCTTTTCTAGCTTAAAATTTATTTGAAACCAAAATTTTAATTTTCAAGTTTCAAACTTCAAATTTTTGAGTTTTAAGTTGTAAAGGAGGAGCCGTGCCTCGGCTATCTAAATCAACTAAGTCTCACTCAGTATAAAGCTGGCCATACACTAGAGCGATTATCGGCCTGATCACCAATTATCGTGTGATCGGGCAAATAATCGCTCTAGTGTATGGTACAGATCAATTTTTGAAACGTCAAATAAACGCACCGGAAACGCTCTGTACGATTACTTTTGACATGTTTGATTTAAATCGCGAGAAAGCTTCCGATATTTTAAGGGAGCCAATCAGCAAGCTGAATGGCTTCCTATTGTTCAGAGCTGCTGTTTATATCTATGTACAAAGCTGCTCTGTACAGCCTTGCAGGTACACTTTACAGCTGTCAGAGCAGCATAGCACATAGATATACAGCAGCGGCTATTGCAGGAGTAGTACAGACAGGGATCAGCCGAAAACGCTCTGTGTGAAGCGCGGCTTCGGCTGATTCTTATCTGTACCACTCCCTGCAATAGCCGCTGCTGTATATCTATGTGTTATGCTGTAAAGTATATCTTCAGAGCTGTCAGAGCAGCTTTGTACATAGATATAAAGCAGCAGCAGCAACAAAGTGTGCTGCCCCCTCCCCCTCTCTTCTGCTAGGATTATAGGTCCCAGCAGAGGAGGTGTATGGTGCCAATAATGGGAAAATGTCCTGTTTATCGGCCGACCCCCTGCTGGGACCAATAATCATACAAGTGTTTGGCCAGCGGGTTTTAATGATTTCTGTGATTGGGGACTCACCTTTTGGTCTGCTAGCTGCTATTACCCACTCTTGTTTGTGCGCTCTCTGGGGGTTTCGTTTGAAACAGTCTGTGATATTTTTATTTGATCTTTAGGAGCTCCTAATATACCAGATCAATGTTGGAAAGATAAATTTTGATTTTTGCAAGTGTATAATGTGCTGGATCCAGACTTAAGTAAGTGCTTGAAATTAGTTACTCCTGGGCTAAACCATGTTGATTTCAGGGGGAGTCAAGGTAATTGTATTCTTTGCATGCAGGGATATATCTTTGAATTGCTTACTGCACAAAGATACTGACCAGCTTTACTATCACACTGTTATTTAGACTTGGGATAGGAAACATCACCTCTCAACTCTAATACTGTTTGCAACAGATGAAATAGGACTCCCCTGCAATCAACATGGTTTAACCCAGGAGTAACTAATTTCAAGCACTTAAGTCTGTATCCAGTCCAATATCCATATATCAGACCAGATTCAGACCTCTGTGTGTTTTATGTATGCACGGAGGTCTGGAGTCTGCACGGAAGAGGGGAGTGAACTCCCCGGTCACTCCCATCTCTCTCGTGTGATGCGTGCAACACTTACACTGATCTGCAGAGAAAACTTAGGTTCAGCCCACTGCCATAACCCTACCTTAAGTGGATCACTGGTTTGTACAACCACTGATCTGCAGAGAACAATTAAGCTCAGCCCACTGTAAAATTTAATTCCCCCCACACACACATACCTTATGGAGTTTAGCTGGGCAGATGTGTCTGGCCGCCCTGTCGGATTGACCTCCAGGCGTAAGGATCATAGGGTTAGATCCAGAACTCCGCTTGCAATCCGTTTACTAGCGTAGCGTATTTACGCGTGCGTACCTTCTATACACTCCCCTAGGCACACCCCTTGAATGTATGTACTTTGACCAATTTCTGCTTTTCAAACCCTACCTTAACTTTTGGCCATGTAATCGCTATCGTCCACACATGTACAGATGGGCAACACGGACTTACGCAGCTAAGCACGCCCATACTGTACACTTTAAATGCAAACCCCCGCCGACATTGTGTAATTTAGACGTACTTTTGTCTCACATAAAATTGGCACGCCCACACGTAGGAATTTACGCACCTAATACGTGAATTGCCAATACGCTCTTAGTTACGTTATGTTACGTAGCGTATCATCTGTTGTGCGCATGCGCAATTTTACGTGTCTGCCAGGCGTACAATCGCACAGAAGCGTTGTTCTGGATCTGGGCCATAGTTCAGTACGCCCTGAGATCTATATTGGCGCATCTAGCATGTGCATGCACCAGTGTTACTTGTTGGCTTGTATGTCCCCTGACTTTATTAATTGTGGATCTGGCCCTATATTTGTAGTTATGTCTGGGCAGTTAGAATCAGTTTTTAATACTGTGACACAAGGGAAAATACGGCCGCACAGGGGGAGTGTCGGGGAGAGTAGACGCCGATACGCTGTGCTTTAGTAATCACAGCGCATCGGTGTAGTTCTGGATCAGGCCCATACTGACCAGCGTTACTATTACACTGTTATTTATCTCATCTCATCTTTATTACTATTATATTTTTATTATTATTATATTATTACACAGATACTGACCAGCTTTACTATTACACTGTTATTTATCACATCTTATCTCTAACACTATTATATTATTACACAGATATTAACCAGCGTTACTATCACACTGTTATTTAGACTTGGGATAGGAAACCTCAACTCTAATACTGTTTGCAACAGATGAAATTTGATTCCCCTGCAATCACCATGGTTTAGCCCAGGAGTTACTAATTTCAAGCCTGGATAAGGTCCATTCATGTGTCTAGAATTGTGAGGAAGGCATACACTGTGCAAACACAATTAGGGTTGACATTTGATGCTTCCTAACCCAAATCTTAATCACTGTTTTAAATGGAATTTGTTTAGTATTTGTTTATAACAGATAAAAAGATTAGTATTTACTGAACATTGACTATGTTCATCCTCCCCTTCAACGGACAAAAGGTGGAAAGTTACACCTGGGTAAAATAATGTTAAAGTTTAATGTTATTCATTACACGCAGGAGGAATACTTTTATTTTGCTTATTTGCAGTCAGATACTGGCAAGCATTACTATCACACTGTCACCTCTGCACACTAATCATGTTTACAACAGATGACATTTGCCTACCCTGCAATTCAACATGGTTTTGCCCAGGTGTAACTTTCCACCTGTTTTCCTCTTATATTCATACTCTGGATCCAATTCATTGCTCTCTGAATTTTCTGAACTCTTTGAACTGAAGTCATGAATTCTCAGGGCCAAATAGTTGACATGAGATAAAAAATTTAATGTGCTAGTCCTTAGTGTAGAGATTAATATTGTATGTGAGAGCACTGTGCCTACTACTTATACAACTGCAGAAGACTTACTGAATACTGGTTGGAAATGACTAAACTGTTTAAGAAATTACTGGTGCAAATTTGCAGAGTCAACTTTTTGGTTCTAAAACCTTCTTGGTTTTTTGGGTTTTGCAAAATCATCCTTGTTGGAGTTGACCCGGAGCTACGCTTAAGCCTACTTTCTAGGTGGGAACTTATACTTATAATCCTTTCAGATGGTCACTAAAAAACCTGGGTTTTTAGCCATCAACCCTGGTTTTTGGTGGTGAGTTGAAAGGTACCGAGGTCCTGATCCCGGGTCTAAAATGGCAAAGGACTCTGGTGTTGGACTCTGGTAAGCAGCAATGTGAAAGGTGCAGACTCGGGTCTTCCAACCCAGGTCTCCCCTAATACACCTGATTGGAGGGATTAATTTACTGTTGGTATGCAACAGTAAACAAGTCCCTCCCATTCACAATGTCAGGGCAGAACCGGGAGCCAGTATTTCCCGGGGTCTACCCTGGAGTGTTTTAAAGCACCCAACAGGGTTTTTACATTTTTTTCGCAGAAAAGCTCTGGCAATAACCTGGGTTGAAAAACGCAGGTTATTGCCGGGGCGGCAATCTGAAAGTGTTATCAGTGGGATGTCTCACTCCGCATGTGCAGACCAGGGGTGATATTTACTAAGCTGCGGGTTTGAAAAAGTGTAGCAGCAATGCTCAGGATTTGTGTTAAACATCAATATAATGTTTTTATAAAATTAGGAGTTTTATGTTATTGTAAAGCAAAAAAAAAAAAAAAAAAAAAAAAAATAAGGATTTTATTTTATTGTAAAGCAAAAAAAAAAAAAAAAAAATTAAGAATTAAAAAACAAGCAAACCTGTATAGGCTTCTGCAATACACCTCGCAGCCTCTGCTTCTACACAGCCGTTTCCATGTTTCCAAAATAAGGGCCCATTTTCAGTACAACCAGAGTTACTAATGTCGTAACTCTGGACAGGACGCACGCAGTTTAGGCAGTGGATTTGCAGTGAAACTCTGGATCGGCTGCTTTAGGTTTTCATTTTAAATGTTACTTAAATAATGGGTTCAGTCGTGTCATTCGGAGTGTTTCTTTTTTCCACATGAAAATTGATTTTGTCTATTTTCCCCAGATCCTCCTTATTCTTGCAGTATTTTCCCATATCTGAGCAGCTCATCTATTATCTATTATTATTATTATTTACGTTTATTTATAAGGCGCCACACAGTATCCGCAGCGCCGTACAATAGTCAATAGGAAAGCCAATAGTTACATATACAATACAATAATTAACAGAGGGTATAAAATCCTAGAATAAGAAATACAATGCAAGTACCATACAAAAATAAAATACAGTACAAAACAGTATATCAGGAAAATAAAGATTATCTAGTAATGCAAATAACCCCTAAATCCCACCCAGACTGTACAATTTAAATGGAATTTGGCTAATTTTATTAAGTGTGGATCCTGACCCTAATTACTAGTGTTACTATTGGCGTATCTATAATGAGTGCAGGGTGTGCAGTGCACACGGGCCCATCAGAACAGGCGGCCTGTGGCATACACTTTGCACCCATTATGGCTATTTTTTTTTTTTTATTCTCTGTGTGAGGTGGGGGAGGGGT
>WWET01006772.1:0-11300 GCA_011038615.1 Limnodynastes dumerilii | reverse complement strand
GGTGGCTCAGGGGGTGCTGCGGGGGATAGGGGCCTGCAGAAGGGTTACCTCACTTCTTAGTGTGACTTATCTTATACACTGTCATTGATAAAGCTGTGACTATAGGTAAAATAATGCACCACCTGATCCACGGGTAGCTACTGTACATCACTCGTTGCTATTGTTAGGGAAGGGGTGGGCTAACAGGAGACACAAGGATGAAGAAACGGGACCGGATCCAGACCCCGCATGCTTTCCCCCCTACGTGTGGGGGTCTGTCCGTCCGAGAGGGAGAGAGGGGAGTGCACCCTCCCTGTTAATCCCCTCTCTCATGTGGGCTTTATGGCAGCTTACACTGCCATAAGCCTGTTTTAAGTCCATCGTGCGGATTAGTGGTCCATGCGAACTCGAAGAAAGTCTAATAATAGAAAATGATTTTTGCAAAGTGTGTAACATCGTTAAAATAATTTTTACTTTGTTATTTCCAGAGTGAAAACCACACAAGAAGACACAACTCTCTTTTAGGGAATGAATTCAACAGGACCCTTCAAAAATGTCACGGAAACACCCATTAACAACAGCAGGACTTCTGAAATTATAACTCTGTCTTTCTTCGTCTTCACCCTGCTCTGCTTCTGCTTCTTCCTCTATTTCATCTGTATCGTGTTGATCGTGTATTTCACTGAGCCGCACGTCCGAGAGAACTCCCGATATGTCCTCTTTGCCCACATGCTCATCAATGACACTTTGTATCTATTCCTGGGACTCTTTTTGGCTTTGGCCTATCAGCTGTTATTCATCCCGGTACCCATTTGCTACTTCATCCTTGCTATTACAACGGCCACATTTAGAGTCACACCTTATAACCTGGCCGCCATGGCCTTGGAACGCTACTTGGCTATTTGTTACCCGCTGAGATACTTAATGTTTTGTACAGTGCAAAGGACATATTTTGCTATAACGGCGATATGGATTCTCTCCTTGCTCCCGAATGTGGCAGATGTGGTTGTCCTGAGCGCCTCGGTAAATAGGGAATTTTTCTCTCAATGCTTTTTATGCAAGCAGGAAGCGTTGATCGTTCAACCATTGCAGGACGTCATAAGATCCTTCACCTTCATTGGTAGCCTAATTCTAGTGGCTCTTGTCATTGTCTTCACCTACATCAAAGTTATGATGATTGCTCGGAAATCTGGCTCCGGTGAATCGTCTGCCTCCAAGGCTGGGAAGACCGTTATGCTCCACGCGTTTCAGCTCTTGCTGTGCATCGTCTCTCTAACCTCCACAATTACAGAGGCTTATGGTGGAAATTACATGGTCATGGTGAATTTCCTGGTGTTCATGTGTTTTCCTAGGCTTCTCAGCCCTCTTATCTATGGGATTCGAGACGAAGTGTTTAAAAAATGCATAAGAAACATTTATTACTCAATCTATAAAGTATTCTTGCCCTTTAGATTGTCAAGGTGATTCATTGCTGGGAAGTGGGTTGACCTTTGTTGTACACAAAAATTATAGCCCCAGCAAAGAAAACTATTGGATCTGCCAGCCCTGGGTGCATGAGTTTGCATTCTCTGACTTGGACGTTGGATGGACCACCCTGATTCTAACATTATGTTTTCCAGGCCGGATCCAGAATTAAGTATACGCAGTGCTTGTAAGTCCTCCGCAGAGGAACTGCAATTATGCAAGTGCGATCCTTTATTCTGTACCGACGAGGGTAGTGTGATAAAACGTTAAAAAGTTGAATTCATCCCGAACACTCTTTAATAAATGGACTCATTTAGAACTTCATGTACATATCTGCATTAACTAAGGACTGGATCCAGACTTGCGCTTATCCCCTCTATTCTGTGCGTTGGATGGAATTTTGTCTGTATTAGTAAATGTATCCATGCAAGGGGTGTGGGTCCCCACTTCCAAAAGGGCCAGTCTCTCCCAACCAGTTCCGAACTGGGTGTGAAATCGAGTGCTTCTGTCTTGAAGAGGTAAAGCAATCAATCCCCAGAGCACCGCATTAACGGTAAGTATGAAAACTAACCCCAACCCTTTCCCAAATCCTTACCCTAACCTTCCCTTTCTATTACCCCCTTCTATTACCCTAACCCTTCTTTCCCTGCAGCCTGCCCCTAAGACTCCCCTCCCCGCAGCTTAACCCTAAGACTCTCCTCTCTGCAGCCTGACCCTAAGTGTCCCATCCCCGCAGTCTGACACTAACCCTCCCCTTCCATGGCCCTAACCTTCACCCTGCCTTCAACAGAGCCTAACCCTAAAAGTCCCCGGACAAGTTACACACCTTTCCCGGGGTGTATGCGATGGGTCTGCGGCAGGCGGCATGGGCGACAGGTCTGGTGAGCGGCACTTTTGAAAATGAATGAGTGAGTATGCCCTTCAGCAAAAATGGCTGTCTATACCAAGTAGAGACAACCAAAAAAGAACTTTCGGCTGTCTCTATTTCTGAGATCCAGAGTTCTGTACAGTCGAGGTGGGGAACACCCCCTGCACTGCTCTCACACATACGGGCCCTCCGCATGCAGGACCCTACCTTAAGTCTCCACATGCGAAAGGCCCACATAAGGATGGTGGAAAGCTTGTATGGGCTTTGGAATGACCTTGCTGTATGATTACCATTCCATAGCCCAGCCGCCATGGTCAATGGGCCCGTCTGCTGAGACAGAATACCCATGGATGCAAATTTCTTTGTAATACGGACTGATATGAGACTTAAGCATGTTACCTATCGCAACTTCCAATAAATGACGCAGGTAGACAGGACTTGGTATGACAGACGTGCAAACATTCTCCATGTGGACTTCTGAACCATTGCTATTGTATGTCAGAAAAGTTGGCATAGTGTATGGGTATCAGAAGTCTACGCAAGGGAAGTGGTTAGCGGTATATATGCCCTCAATAGCGGATCCCCACGCAACCTACTTTCAGATGTCCAAATATTATGCTATTTTAATCCAATATCTCACTATTGTCAGTAGAAGAGTTGTGACCATTTCCCAGTTACAATTAAATTGCTTCTGTTTGCTGTGTAATTATAACCATGTAATTATTATATTTATGTAATGTACAGTTGTGATGGCTTCTAATGGTATGTATTGTTATACTATATATATTATTTTACTGTATGCTCTCTGGACTGCTCTATGGTCCCTATATGCTGCCTTCTAATAAAAACCTAATAATAACAACAATATATACTGTATACTGCAAAATACTCTATAAGAAAATAAATTTAAAGTAGATATAATGTGGTTCCATGATGTAACAGGGAGTACAATGACCTTAAACACAAAACAAACCGACACCCATCCCAAGGTTCCTACCCGATCCTGAAAGACAAGGAAGAAAATGCACTTTCTCTCCTGGTCCCAGGTGTTAATCTGCAAAAGAGACAATCGTTATGAGGACATCCAGTACTATCCCAATGGCCTGTGAGCAGAGAATGGGGAAAGTTACACCACGGGTGAGGAAATCGTCCTCACAAACCAGGGTAAATGACTGGGCACATGTAGAAAGGGTAGAGGTGGATGACCGGACACATGTAGAGAGGGTAGAGGTGGATGACTGGACACATGTAGAAGGGGTAGAGGTAGATGACTGGACACATGTAGAAAGGGTAGAGTTGGATGACTGAACACATGTAGAAAGGGTAGAGGTGGATGACTGGACACATGTAGAAAGGGTAGAGGTGGATGACTGGACACATGTAGAAAGGGTAAAGGTGGATGACTGGACACATATAGAAAGGATAGAGGTGGATGACTGGACATGTGTATAAAGGTTAGAGGTGGATGACTGGGCAAATGTAGAAAGGGTAGAGGTGGATGACTGGACACATGTAGAAAGGGTAGAGGTGAATGACTGGGCACATGTAGAAAGGGTAGAGGTGGATGACTGGGCACATATAGAAAGGATAGAGGTTGATGACTGGACACATGTAGAAAGGGTAGAGGTGGATGACTGGACACTAGCAGAAAGGGTAAATGTGGATGACTAGGCACATGTTGAAAGGGTAGAGGATGATAACTGGGCACATGTAGAAAGGATAGAGGTGGATGAATAGGCACATGTAAAAAGTGTAGAGGTGGATGACTGGACACATACAAGGAGATGGAAAGGAATTTTTCTGCCCTAGGCTCCACCAAGCTTACATGTGGGAGATCCTCTCCTGCACTCCCCATCTATGAATTGCTCCTACCAATAGGGCCTAGTGCCCACTGACCAATATGGGCCTAGAGCATAAACCTACAAGGGCTTAGTGCCCCCAAACCTAAAAAGAATCTACTACCCTGATCTAACAAGAGCAAAGTGCTCTCCATCCCACTGAAAAGTCTGGTGTCCTACTGTGGTGGCCGTGGTATCTGGGCTCTTCTTGTTGGTGGTCACAAATCATTTCATAGGGTAAAAAGAGAGAGAAGAAGAACAACCAGGGTTCACTTGTTCACCTGGAAGCATCACTTAACTAAAAGGAGGCTAAAACAAATGAAACATACTTGGGATAAATGTAAGGAAAGCTCGGGGTTGCTGACTATTCGTAGCTCAGGGATCTCCCAGAAGGAAGCTATAGGTATCTGCAAGGGAGCAAATGATCAGTGAAGGCTGCAGACATTTTAGTACCGGTATGTTCATTGGGCATGATCCAGAACTACGGCTATGCAGTGTTTGTCTGTATGCATAGCTGTAACTACTCCCCTGACACTCACCGCGTCCTGCCGTACTTAGACTTTCTTACGCTGGTTGCAGCCTACCCTAACTTTTGCCAGCGTGACTACAGCAGTACATGTAGAATGTAGCAACGACCTGGCCATAACATCAAAACCCTGCCTTGCCTGCCTAATTACCATGCCTCCCCCCGCCTACCTTCCCCAACTGTTGCGTATTTACGGTGATCGTAAGATTGGCCCTTCCACCATAAACACGGTACAGTTAGGGATGCCCGATTCACATTTACAATAAAAACTAATTACGCTTTTTAAAACATCTGCTGGGCATGCGCAGATCGGCCAAACAAAAACCGATCTTATGCATACGCCCACCGTAACAATGCCAGTGGGTGTTGTTCTGGATCAGGCCCATTGCGCCTGTTCCAGAGCTACGATGTTACACTGAGCGCTGTAGCGCTCAGCGTAACATCGCTGCTCTGGCCCGACACTCCCCCTTGTAGGAGCGTATTAACTCTCCCTTACGCCGGCTGAAGGCGTCCGTACGATCGGGCATTTCCATAGTGATGCCAAGCAACATCTGCCCGGTGCATGCGCATTACGCTTACGGCCGCCGTACTAGCGACGGCGGACGTAGCTCTGGATCAGGCCCATTGTCTGTATTTAGAACACAGGACTGACAAACCACATCTGTTATATTCAGAGGCGTAAGTTCTAGTCAGGCGCACGGAGACAAACTCTTAGTGCCCTACTGGGCGTAATGACGTCACAACTTCAAGCCTGACATGATGATCACTTCCGACAGTTTACGTGAGGGAGGAGGAAGCGGAGAGAGGAGATGTCTGTATGTAACCTCCCTCTGCTTAAGCCCAGCTGCCCAGTCCTCTGCGAAGGACACAAAAGATTCATCCTGGGGACATTGGATACAAGAGTGTTGGGGCCGTATTCAGAAAACCATTTTCGTGGGGAGTTGCGTGCGTATTTTTAGGATCGGATCAACTGCGCATGCTTAGTAACTTTATTTACGTACTTTACGTAGATTATACGCTTGTAAGTGCTTTATGCACCGGCATTTGAATCACACTTGGGGACATAAGGATGGGTGGCGTAGAAATACGTACGTTGAAAATTTACATAAAAGTGGGTGGGGGTAAGCATTTGAAGGAATCCATGGAGGCGCGGATATAAAGAATCGCATGGACTGAGCACATATGCGCACGTAAGTACACAAGTAAAGAACAGAGTGGTTTAGGGACTCGTAAGTCCCTGACAGCACGTCCGGGAGAAGGGAGTGTCGAGGTTGTTGGTGGACGTTTCCTTGCTCCTTCCGTGCATATAATTGCGTACATAAAAAAAACGGTTCTCTGAATACGGCCCTTGGAGGGGACAGTAGAGAAGTGTCCACCTCCCAGAGCTAAGCGCCTCCATTGTCTCCGGTATTCCGCCACTGGTTATAACTATTGTTTTTTACTGTTTTTAAAAGATCAATAAAAATCATAGGGAAAAAACAAGGGGAAAAGTTTTTTCTTTCTCCTTAAACTTACTGATTTCTCTGACTAATGGCAATGGGGTAGATCCAGAACTACGTGTGCCGTACGTTTATTCGCGGAGCGTATTTTCGTGCGTGTAAATTCGTTACACTCCCCTCGGCACACCCCTTGCACGGACGTATTTTGTCAAGATCCGCTTTCCAAACCCTACCTTAACTTTTTCCAACATAACCACAGTGATCCGCACACGTACGTATGGGCTAGACAAATTTACGCAGCTAAGCACGCCCATACTGTACACTTTAAATACAACCCCCGCCTACTTCACGTATTTCACACGTAATTTGGACTAATGTAAAATCGGCACGCCCACACATAAGTATTTATGTGAAACATACATGAATGGCCCATACGTTCACAATTACGCTACGTTAATGCGCATATTTTCTATGGTGCGCATGCGCAGTGTGTACAAAACAGCGATTTTACGTCTCAGCCACGCTTAAATTCGCTCCGAGGCGTAGTTCTGGATCAGGCCCAATTTCTGTAAGTGAAAGTTCTTCATTTCATAAATGTACCAGAATCCTTTGTGTAAACATTTGCACCACACTCAACAAGACAGAAACCCTCATAGGAACACTTACAAGCAAAAAACTAATTGCAGAACTATGTCACTCATCCAAGTTAAGGGCTAGTGGTGTAGAAGACATCAGGGAGCAAGGAGGGGATAAATAGATTAGCTTCATCTAAACACTTGTATTAAGGAACCAGACAGGGTCATAACCACATACCAACACTATGGATGGTTGAACATCACCACTGTAAGTATACACACAGCTGTTACAGCAATATAAAAATACTGTATAAAAAATAACGTCATATAAACATGTATATTATATGTTAAAAAATGTTAGTCAAATCTTTTTAGTAGGAGAGTTTATAATAGTTATTTTCTTGTCATTTTTAATAAATTAACTGGTTTAATAGAATGGCATTAACACTGCAATTGTCACTGGGGGAAAAGCTACATTAGACAACTTTAAGTGCCCATAATGAGCTCTTTGCTGTTGAATTCTAACATGAGACAAACAGGCAAAAAGTTATGGGCCGATATACACCTGAGCGCAACAATGAACGCAACCAGCATTCCAGAGGCAGATCTAGTGAATTGTAGGCCTAGGTGCAAAAAATATGCTTTCAATCCCCCAAGCTGTGTGTGCGTGTGTGTGTACTGTGTGTGTGTGTGTGTACTGTGTACTGTGTGTGTGTAGTGTGTGTGTGTTTGTGTGCGTGTGTGTGTGGGTGTGTCAGGGACCCTGGTGTGTAAATATAGCAGATACTGGGGGATGGAGGAGCAGATGGTCTCTAATCTCCCATCACATAGCAACCGGCCAGTGTCCTGTGCTGTACTGACAAGAGAGCACTGATAACACGTCCCACCGCTCGTCACCTGCACATGTCCCACGCCGCGTCTACCCATCACTGCATGCTCCAATATATCTATATTACACTACAATATACTCATCACTGCATGCTCCAATATATCTATATTATACAACAATATACTTATCACTCCATACTACTATATATCTATATTATATTACAATATACTCATGACTCCATGCTCCAATATATCTATATTATACTACAATATACTCATCACTCCATACTCCAATATATCTATATTATACTACAATATACTCATCACTCCATACTCCTATATATCTATATTACACTACAATATACTCATCACTCCATACTCCAATATATCTATATTACACTACAATATACTGATCACTCCATACTCCAATATATCTATATTACACTTCAATATACTGATCGCTTTCGCTGCCTATTTCCCTGATTGCACCTCAGGAAGTATTTCCTTTTTGCAGAGTGCCTTTTTCCAAGTACTTATATATAGACACTCCAGCACTCTTGAAATTAACCAGCAACAAACCATAACATTCTATCGTTAAAATAAAAGTCAGAGAATTTGTTAAATTTGTTGTGGTCTTTTAGACCGCATATACGCAATCTATATCGAAATGATACGCAGATTACGTACAATAGCTACTACGCATGCGCAGTAGCTACTGTTTATTGAACTACGTCCATCTATGGAAGACGCACATAGTTCTGGATCTGGCCCATTATGACATTTAAGAGTACCATAGGGCATCCTCAAGTAACCGTGTGTATTTTTATCCTTAAGAATGAACGCGAACAAAGATCACCCCCCCCCAGCAACTCTTCTTATAAAAGGACAGAGGCTGCCGTGGCACACCTCTTCCTTCTTAAATATTTACGTGCGGTCAATAAAGACTGCACGTCCTCTACATGTTACACGCTGCAGAGGTAAACAAAGCTGCGTATGAGGTTTCCCTGTCTGGGTTCTATGTGCCTGGTTGTCCCTCAGCTGCGGGTTAATCATCTGGAGGTGTGTCTGATCACTGCAGCTGATCGGAGGAGTGGACTTTAAATAGCCTTCTGCCGGGAAGTTTGAGTGTCAGTTATAGTATGTTACCCCTTGCCTTCCTTGTGCCCTCAGTATCTTTGTCTGTTTGCACCAGTATCTGTGTGAAGCGCGTGATATGAGTAGCTTGCTGCTCACGATGGCAGCTTCGGTCCCGGTTAGGCACCGGTTATTTTCCTCTGCTGAGTGGTAAGTTTGTGTGATCTCACTGTCTGTATCTGACGGGTGAGTGATTTCGTCTGCTCCTCTCAGTGTTTCACTTGGAGGCTATCACTGGGGGCCGCAACCTATCAGGTGCCAGCAGCCAAGACTAACCCCACCATTAGGGGCTCTAGTGAATACCTGTCCCTGGTTTAGTCTTGCTCCCTTGTGAGAACCCTTTCTGGGAGACTGTAACACTACCTACCTAAATGGTCATTTCTTAAAAGACCGTTCTTAAGAAGCTATAGCTTCTTAAGCTTGAATATGGTCCTGTAGGATTATTTCAGTATCCTGGAAGTATCATTTAGCACTAGCACAGAGTAACATCCCCTTTCGCTATCATTTGAGCACTTTAACACACAGGGTTGATAGAGCCCTTGTAGATGGTGCATTCGGCAGCTGTTGGTTTGATATATTCCACATTTCATATTTCATGGTGGTTATCTAGCACCCTCATCTCTCTTGCTGGCACTTCAATGCAGTATTTTCCTAGTCTCATCTTCATATTGGAGCATAAGACTGCCATAAACTGTGTAATAAATCTGGTTGACTTGTCGGTTTTTAAACCGCTCAATGTAGACCATTATTAAAACTTTGTTAACCTCTCATTTAACGCTAACAGCGGCTTACACTGTGAGCTTCAGTGGAGGTGGCATCGTTCATTCAATAATAATCGCTGCTTCTGCTGTGAGTTTCAGTGGAGGTAAAGTCACCTTGTATGACTCACAGACTGCCTGTCTGCTCCAGCTACGAGAGTTTAATGAGTGATGTCATAGTGGGAACAGCGATTAAGTGCTAAATGAGGGGTAAACAGAGTTTTATTGATTTATTTTAATTATATCCCAAACAACTTTCCCACCAGGTGGACAAACTATACGTAACAATTCACAGCACGTGTGACTATCCTGTTTAGGCAAAGGTGTATGTGGACACATCTGTATAGACATATGGGCTGGATCCAGACATAAGAAGGAGCTTGAAATTAAGAGAGTAAAGTTTTCCTTTGTTTCTGTGGCTAGCAGATTAACCCCTGCCTTTCATGCACCTGTTTGCACTTACCTATAAATTGATTGCGCAACTTCCATTCTGTGTTTGTAAAGTTATTCCTGGGCTAAACCATGTTGATTTCAGGGGAGTCATATTTCATCTGTTGCAATCAGTATTAGAGTTGAGAGGTGATGTTTCCTATCCCAAGTCTGAATAACAGTGTAATTGGTAAAGCTGGTCAGTATCTGTGTGCAGTAAGCAATTCAAAGATATATCCCTGCATGCAAAGAATACAATTAACTTTTCTCCTCTTGAAATCAACATGGTTTTGCCCCAGGTGTAACCTTCCTTTCTTAATTACAAGCTCCTTTTTAAGTCTGGATCCAGCCCAATATTTGGCTAATGCTGAAGAAAAATTGGACTGGATCATTCATCCTGTCTTAAATATTCGTACTTACAGTATGCTGTATTATTATATTATTATTATTATGATTATTATGATTATTATTATTATTATTATTATTATTATTATTAATATTGAACAAAAATGATCATCAAAGTAATAGTAACATAAGAAAAAGCATCTGGTCCCATTGATTTGTCCACTTTCAGCTTTGAAAGTTATTTTAATACCTGTAAAACAGATATATCAGAGCGCTGATCAATCAATCAATATTTATTAGGAAAAATATTAGAAAAGACCTTTGTCAAGTCGAAACCTTCTCCAAAATGCATATATATATATATACACACTCACTAACTGGGAAACAAAGGGCCTGATTCAGAGATATGATTTCCACGGCACTTAGGAGCGTATATTTAAGATCCTAAAAAAATTTTTAAAAAAAGTCCAAAGGAGACCTCAGAAAAGGACCACATATAAAAGCCTATAATATATAGTATACACCAGCAAACATTTGTGACAAACATAGAATAGAAAAAGGGTCATGTGTAATATAAATAATATCACCATATGTATATCAAAAAATATCAATATTTAAAAGTCCAGGTGTGCCTATAAGTTCACTTCATTGCAACCAAAACATATATCAACCTGTTACACTTCAAAGAAACTTATCTAAGTTTGACCATTAAAATTGATCCACCTTCAAAAACATTTATTCTTCAAAAAAATTATATAGAAACACCAAACACTGCATATATTGCAAAGGGTGTTAATAAAGAGAAGGTAACTATGCCAAAGTATCCTACAGGGACCCTGTTCTCTAGGAAAATAACAAAACATTTTTTTTAATAAAAAATCAACTTGCTGTCTCTAGTCAAAATTAACTTGTTTTTCCCTGCTGGTGGTGCTGGGAAACGTGGGTTTGAGAAGGGTGGTTGTGGGAGGAAATCTACTCACACCTGAGACTGCTTGTGTGGCTGCATTTTGCTGAGAGCTTTGTCAAAGCGTGAGGCATTTGGCAAGTCTCTCCTCCTGTTTACGCGAAAGGTGTATGCAGACATATCTATATAGACATACATTTGGTAAATACTGGT
>WWET01006770.1:14676-27511 GCA_011038615.1 Limnodynastes dumerilii | reverse complement strand
CAGGAGGGGGCATTATATAAAGGAAGAGGTGTAATAGAACAGGGACATGTGTATATGCGGGAGGGTGACAGGTACAGGAGGGACATTATATAAAGGAAGAGGTATAATAGAACATGAGGACATGTGTATATACTGGAGGGTGGTAGATTCAGAGGAAATGTGTGGATAATGAGGTCACTGAAATGGTGATAAATAAGTGGAATAATCTCCCATCTAAGGGGTTAGAGGTAACACAGTAGACTCCCCTTCTCTCATCCATCCCCTCCCCGCAGCCTAACCCTAAGACTACCCGGCTACACTACATTCAGTCCACTGCATTAACCTGTCGGTGTGTTGGGAACCGTCTTTTATATTTCTAGTTGCTGACATTTTCAAAATAGACAAAGCGACAACTAGCCGTCATCTGTGTGTATTTTGAAAATGCCATTTCTGCAGCGGCGAACGGAAGCCCAGCATTCTGTGCGTGGTTCATGCTATGAAGGAAAGACGGACCCTCTCATCATGCATATATAGCACACATTGTGGTGGCTATAAGCATTTATATCGTACAAGGCTAAGCCCTTCCATATGATGCAGTCCTGTGCACGCTCAGAGATGTGTGTGGAATACTTAAGGTAGGGCTCTAACCATGGATGCTTCATCTGTACGTAGGAGTGCAGGGGGGGGACCCCAGTTCTCCTATGTACGGAGCTTTGGATAAAAAAAAATCGTACGGATTTCGGGCCGTATTCAGAGAACCGTGTTCACGGGGAGTTGCGTGCTTATTTTTTTAGGTACGTATCAACTGCGCATGCGTAGTAACTTTAGTTACGTAGTTCACGTAGACTATACGCGCGGAAGTTATTCACGGACGGACTTGTGAATCGCACTTGGGTACATATCGGCGGATATGCAACACAAAAATACGCAGAGTGTCATGCGTGTGAGGGGGTTTGGCCTGCACCGGCCGTGCGTATATTTGCGTCCTAATCTGAAAACGGTTCTCTGAATACGGCCCTTGGGCCCTTTCATAGGATCGGCAATCATCTTGTCTGACTGTTTCACAGGCCTTCCGCCAAATTGTCCACACTAGACACTTCTCGATATTTTATCCGATCGACCAATTATCGACTGACTGACGCGATTATCGTATAGTGCGCAGACAGAATAAGAGGGCCCAGTTCATAAGCTTACAAGCTACAAAAATTGTGTAGGTCCGGAAAGGATTCATGCTTAAGAACGGACCTTAATGTACCCAGGCCGTGTGCGCATCTTGGCGATTTTATGCGATTTGCGCATGCATGATCCAGATGTTACGCACAGAAATCTGTGACGCACAGAGCTCAACTGTGTGCCTAATGAGGGGCCTGATCCAGACCTACGGCCGCAAGCGATTGTACGCCGATCGTAAGCGAAAAATCGGGCAAAAAAACGCACTGCGCATGTGCAGTATGACAACTTCCGGTCGTCCGAAAGACATGAGCGTACATTGTGCGTATTTTCAGCGTATTTCTCGCCCAAGGGGCGTGCGTTTTGTACGACGATAGTCTGGACTCGCCCAAGGGGCGTGCGTTTTGTACGACGATAGTCCGGATGCTCGAGTTACTACCCAGAGGTGGGGATAGCCATTTAAATTGTACAGTAGGGTCGTTCTACGCCCCGTACGACCAGCGTATCGGTCCGAAAATTCGCACGTACGCTGGAAAATCTTAGGGTAGGGTAAGCAGGTACAATCAATGGGAGTGTTATGGGCGTGAAAGTTTATACGCCCGGGTAAACATACGCTACGCTCGCGGGCGATTGCTGTCGTAGGTCTGGATCAGGCCCGAGATCCCTAAGAAGGGGCGTCGTCAGTGCTACATAAGTAGGAAGTTAAGAAAAGTGGGCGGGGTTAGGCATGTAAAAAGGGCAGTATGGGCGGAGTTTGCAAAGCAAAATCCGCACATAGATACACAGGGAGAGTTAAGGTCGCGCCATGGAGGAGGAAGTCAGCTAAAATCTGTAGGAATGAGGAGTGTCATGGACTTGTCACTTAGTTGTGTATTATTGTGAATCCGCATGTACTTATTTTCTTCTTATCTGCGGATCAGGCCCACAATCTGTAAAAATAGTGTGTGCTGGATACTGGGGCCCGATTCAGTGAACACGCGCAGATTCACGATAATGTGCGACCTAGAGGCAAGTGCACTCCCATCATAGCATTCTATAATGGGTGCAGAGTGTTCAGTGCACACGGGCCTCTCAAAACAGGGGACCCTGTGGCATTCATCCCGCACCCCTGTCCGCATATCAGGGTTGGCGGGGGAAGGGGGGGGCCCATTCAGCATCTATTTCTATCCTCCAAGATCTCCTGGAGAAAAAAAATAGATGCCAAATGAGCCCCCCCCCTTACCCTGCGGTGGCACTGTCCCGATTCTGAGGCTGAAAAAGGGGTGGGGTTTGAATTGGCCTGTTAGGCCCTGCCCCCTTTGAGGTCTGCAATTCGGGACAGTCTTGTCTCAGGGTAAGGGGTGGGGGGGGGCCCATTTACAAATCCTGCACAAGGGCCCCCTCACTTCTTAAAACGCCCCTGCCTCCCATAATACTCCCTTCCTTCCTACGGATAGATACGCACACAGCCTACTTATATTTAGGTACGTTCTTAGGTGTGAATCTGGTGCATAGTCACTGTGACAGGTCACACGGATCCTCACTGCTGCCGCCAGAAAATGTGACAGGATCCACGGATCCCACTGCTGTCACCAGTCTGTACCCAGTGTTCCCGACCGCTGTCCTGCTATGTTGCTACGGGATACGACTTATCCCGATATGGCTCCTACACCGTGAGTATAGGGGTTCCCTCTTACAGCCAGAAACTGACTGTCACTGGCTCCTCCCACTGTGCTGTAGGAGGGGTTTTGCTGACACCACTAGGCTCCTACCACTGGCACCTAGAACCGCTTTCTTCCGGGCATCCACTGGAATGGCTGTTGCACACCCCTGGTCTGGAGGCTGTCCCCCTGAACCACTTGCTATGGTTCAGAGCTGCTGGGTAGCTGGCAGAGCAGACAGGACACTGCGCTCTCTTCAAATCAGCAGAGAAACGGATTAGATGTCAGCTAATCTGTAGGTCACAGGAATACAGCCGATCAATTCTTGAAGCAAATAGATGGCTTATTAGCTCTTTATTGGGTCGTGATAAGGACCTCTGGACCAGTGATGTTATGTACCTCTGATATGTCCAGACTTCAGATGGAATACTTCGGATGGAATACCCCAGTTGGAATACTTCTTCATACAGACGCAGCTCAGTTTTTATACAGGTTTTGGCATCCATGCTGGAGGGGGGAACACCCACTACCAGCTCCAAATGGTGCCGCTCTGTCTCAAATATAACATTCAATTATTTACAGTCAGGAAATATTTCCTACAGACACAGGACTTTAACACAATTGACACATAACACAATTCACATATAACACAATTTACAGATAACAACATTTCCCCAAGTCCATGGGCTTTTAAATTAGAGAGTTCCTGTACCTTAGGATGAAAGCTAATGACCCCCCACTGTGCTCTCAAGCCAGGATGTGAAGTCTGAAAAAGCCTCATTACCTAATTTAATTACCAAAGAAATTGTCCAGAATGTCCTAGCAAAAATACAATACACTAGATACATTTCCAAAATACAGTGATGCCCTGCGTAACTAACATGAATTATGTCCATTCATAAATGATATGACGTGGGCTGGTCACGTATGACCCGGTCCGCCCACAGTCACAAAAATGCAATTTGAGTTTTATGCACATTATATACACAGTATTTATTGGAACATGCTGGATATAGAATCTTTCTCAGCTGTATATAATTTCCACAGCAGGGGCTTTGCCTGTTCTCCATACGAGCAAAGTCCTCCAGATATGAATAAAATAATAATTTGCTCCATTTCAATTACTAGAGAGATGGAATTATTTGACTGTATAACGTATATATATATAAATGAAAGTGGGAATAAAGCATTTCAGCTCAGAAAGGGATTTAACGCCGGAGAAAATGACTGATTTCAGCTCTCAATAATGGTCATATCAGTGTGCTGATTGTCTGCTTTGTGTTTTGTGCTCTCCCCTAGATTGCCGCCCAGATCTGTAGACAGGCCGGTCTGGTGAAAAAATCCAAGGACGTCATGGATTATCATGATGACAACTTTGCCATTGTGTTTGCTGCTATGGGTGTAAGCCATCATGTTTGACATATTAAACCCTTACAATCGTCCTGACAATGCTTGTACTCTGCAAACAGTGAGGTTCTGCCATGTTGGCCAACCTGTAGGAGAAGACGATGGACAGGATTCACACTTATGTGTGCGGACGAATTCACATTACCACGCCCCAAAGTATTATGTGTACTCCCTGACACACCCTAGTTTTTAGGCACCTAAAGGCACTTAAGAGCGTCATAGGCAACTTTAACTTCCCGTGCGTATTTTTCCTCTACGGTTGGGTAACGGTGCTCTGCCGTCTGTATTTAAATGTCAATCGCCCTCCATTTCTTAGCTTTCTCTTAAATCGCCATTGGCACGACCCCTTCTTACTTAAGTCAGTACTTTAAGTCTGCTCGTAAGTGACCCCCAGAACCTAAGTACTGCATAATTTGCACAGTAGATCAAATCCTAAATATACGTAGCTAAGAAGCCGTTTCTTCTTAGGTGTGATATGGGCCATTTTTTCAACTCGCTAGGGTGTATTGTTATCCCCGAGGCATGCTGGATTAGTCTTACATGATCTGTTATTTACGCGGGGTATTTCCAAACACAGAATGAGTTCATTCTGTGTTTCAGTTGGGCTTAGGACAATGGCACATGGCTCCCTTATCTTTAGGTGTGTAGTTGTGTGCGCTGGGCGGCTAATTGCGAACGTTACTGCCTCACCGCATCCAGATTTGCTCATTTGAATGCCTCCCTCCACCCACTCTTCTTATCTGCGGACTTAATTATTCATGGCACGCCCCTTCCTGCGTACGTTACTATGAACCTAGCGGCATTAGGTGTGTAGTAGCGATTCTCAGCACTCCCGTTCCTAAGTCCAACGTAGATTGCGTATAAAAGTTACTATGCGCAGTATATACCTTCCTAAATATACGCACCTAAAACCCTGCAGATTCTTAGCTGTGAATCAGGCGCAAAGTCTTCATTGATGAATATCAGGGACCAAATTCATACTTAAGTGTGAAAATAAGTACACAAATATACACGCCTACAGTAAGTGGCAAGGGAAATCCCATGACCCCCCCTCACACTTGTAGATTTTAGCAGACTTCCACTACCATAGGGTAATCTTAACTCTGTGCGTTTCTTTGTGCTTAACTTGCCCCCCCACTTTCACGTAACTTCCTACTTATGGAAGGCTGGCCTTCCCCTTCGGACATATCTTATTAAGCACTGAAGCCTGTGCCTAATACGTTTCCATGCCGAAATCTTACGTAGCTTGCGTAAAAAAGTTACTACGCATGCACAGTTTATCCGATCCTAAAAATACTCACGGAAAGAGCAGCACTTTCTTAAGTGTGAACACGGTCCCATCTGAGCACCAAAGGTGATGATTGTTCGTCCAACTTCTTTTCCAACAGGTTAACATGGAGACCGCCAGATTCTTTAAGTCGGACTTTGAGGAAAATGGCTCCATGGATAATGTTTGTCTGTTCCTGAATTTGGCCAATGACCCGACGTGAGTACAAGGAACTCAATCCCCCATATAACATAGTAACCAGTTATTCCATTACCAGTCTACTGACGTCTCAATGGTGGCAATCTAGAGAGAATGGAAAGTTATTTGTGGTTGAAATCTTCCTTTCTGGACAGCACCTATTCTATAGAGGAGTCCATTCCTGTTCAGTAAATATTTGGATGTCAATCAGGTCATTTCATTTATATCGCTATACATTCACATAACAAAGCTTTGAACAAGCCTATTAGTCTGATGAGGTCTTCAGACAAAGTGAATGCAGATTATTTTATTTATAACTTGTACAATAACAGGTATGAAAGTATGTCTGTAGTGTTAGTGAGACTGGGGTAGATGCAGACCTAAGTTCCCTGTAAGTACGATCGCGTAGTGTAAGTGTAATGGACTCCCCCGGACACTGCCCTCAGACGCATGTCATTTAGCTAATTTACCTGTCCTAAACCCTACCTTCACGTGCGTGACAGCGTTCGTACGTATCGGCTTGTTGTACGTACCTGCCTAACCCAGTCCATAATGTACAAAAAAAATTGCTCCCTCCACCTACATTGAGTATTTTAGGGTGTACATCTCAGTTACTGTATTCAGCGGCCAACACAGGGATTTTAAAGTGGAGGGGCCTAATCCAGACTAATAAGTCTTTTTAGCAAGGGGGGCGCCGTAACTACGCAACCGTTGCGGAAGGAAAGTAAATGAGGGAGGGAAGGCGGATTAGGTCAGTCACGACCCTATGGCCGGCATAATTACCTACCGTTACGCCGGCTGAAGTTAAAATAGCCCTCAGCAGGCATAACAGTGGATAATTACGCCGACCACAGGGGGAGTTTTGGGGGAGTGCACCAGAGCTATGCTGCCGGTACTTACACCCAGCGGCCCAGCGTAGCTCTAGATCAGGCCCGAGGTTTCAAATTATTCCTGTAAATAATAAGATATCCTTACACACACTTGCTTTAAATTCACTATATGCCACCATCAATCCCCTTCCTTACTATGGTTACTATGCCAACAAACATTGGGGTAAATCCAGAACTACGTTTGCCGTACAAACCCTACCTTAACTTTTGGCAACGTAACCGCAGTGATCCGCACACGTACGTATGGGCAACACGTATTTACGCAGCTAAGCACGCCCATACGTACACTTTACATACAAACCCCCGCCTACTCTACGTATTTCAGACGTATTTTGGACTCATGTAAAATTGGCAGGCCCACACGTAAGTATTTACGTGACACATACGTGAATGACCCATACGTTCACAATTACGCTACGTTACGGAGCGAATTTTCTATGGTGCGCATGCGCAGTACTTACAAAAAGGCGATTTTACGTCTCTGCTACACGTAAATTCACTCACAAGCGTTGTTCTGGATCTGGGCCATTATTGCTAACTACAGAAATAGTGGTGAATGTTATTATACATTTTATTACGCTACATGTATATTTAGAATTCTCCTTTAGGATATTACATCCTTAGCTGGGAAGAATGACATTATTATCATCCATGTAAATTACAGATATGTCTTAATATACAGCCAGGTTATGCTGATTGTCAGATCTGTGACAGCCCAGACCCTACTGCTGTGTGCCATAGGGAAGAATGTGCCGGATCCAGACCTACGTTCCCTACGTTTCAACGCATAGCGCATGTACGCTATCGGAATTACTATGCACTCTCCTAGACGCTCCCCTCGCTTGTACGTACTTTTGCCATTTTACGCCTTCCAAATCCTACCTTAACTTTTCCAAGCGTAGCTCCTGTCATACGTATTGACTGCACGTATTTATGCGCCTAAACACGCCCAGACTGTATGATTTAAATGCCTTCCCCGCCTCCAAAGCGTAATTACGGGTGTCGTTTGGCTGGAACGCCCCTTAGTTCGTAGTTACGCTCTTGATACTAAGCTGGTACGTGCAATCAGCGTTACGTGACGTAACATCTGCCGCGCGCATTCGCAGTACCAGCAAAATAGCGTTTTTACGACTCCAGCTAGCGTAAATACGCTAGCGGATGTAGCTCTGTATCTAGAAGTCTGGAAGGGAATCTTACCCTGCACTGATGTTCATAGTTCAGCTGCGTCTGGTATCAGTGTCTTGACAGTAATGGGGGCAGATGGTAAAAGTAAGCTCAGCACACACTGATATAGAGCAGGCTGACCTTTTATATGGTCAGTCACTGTCCTTTGTGCTGCTCAGGAGGGGAATCGAGGAACAGGAAGAAGGGAGGAGAGGGAGCAGACTGGGAAGCTGAATGCTATATATATAAATATAAATATAAATATAAATAAGCTCTGCCGCGTCCTACCCAAGCTCTTCTCCTGACCCGCCCACACCGTCATACTGCACAAGGCCAAAATTACCCCTAGCGTGTATATGTGTGTGTGTGTGTGTGTGTGTGTCTATTTGTTAGGGAATTAGACTGTAATGAGCCAGAGGTTGATGTGTGTAAAATTGTGATGCACTGTTAAAAAATAAAACATATGTAAAATGACAATACTGATAATACGGTCGTACTATCTGACTGCCAGGACTTAAGACGTTTATTAACGTTCTCTGTGAAAGCAGGACGTTTATAATGTAGATCTGAAAATAATAATAAATTCTACATTAAGGAATTGCTTTGGTTATTGGCTGTAACAAGTCCTGTTCTGATATTTTTTTTTACAGGTGCTTTAAAAGTTACTTCTTTCAAACAGGAAAATAGTAGTTTTACATTGAAGGAACAGATCTAATAGCAATAGCAGTATACAAAGCATTAGTGGAGTACAGATGTAATAGTAATAGCAGTATACAATGCATTAGTAGAGCACATTACACAATGTACAGATGTAATAGTAATAGCAGTATACAATGCATTAGTAAAGCACGAGCACATTACACAATGTACAGAGCCTGTGTCAGTGCATAAGCACTGTTGTATTTGTAGTGACCCATTCACCATTCCCAGTGCTTACCTAATGCAGCACAGGCCAGGACCATCTTCCCCATGTCAGTCCAGATCACATGGGCGCTAAGCCACACCCCTTTCGCGAAACCCCCCTGGGTGCACCACTGGTGTGGCTATAAAAATCGGATCAGTTAAAGGGGATTCAGAGGGAGCATAATGTGGAATTAAGGATATCTCTAGTTAAGGTTCTGGCCCTGGTCAAATGTATGGTGTGGACAATGACCCTGTGATGCCAGAATAAGTGTATTGTGCAAATGAAGATCATTATTTCTGTGTTGTAACATGACCTTTGTCTACTCAGGATTGAGAGAATCATCACTCCGCGCCTGGCACTGACGGAGGCCGAGTACTTGGCGTATCAGTGTGAGAAGCACGTGCTGGTCATTCTGACGGACATGAGTTCCTATGCTGAAGCTCTACGTGAGGTCGGTCAACGTTTCCTTTTTAGAGCATTTATTAAAGCCACTTTCACATCTCCACCACGGCAATAACTAGGATTCTTCAACCTGGGTTATTGCTGTGGCTTTTCGGCGCAAAAAGAAAAAAATTTTGGTGGGTCCCTTAAAACACTGCAGGGTAGACCTGGGGAAATTCCTGGTCCCGGGTTTGCCCTGACAGTATTAAGGGCTGTGCGCGCCTCCGGGAGATAGATTTGCTATGGCAACAGTAAACAAATCTATCAGATGTGTTAGGTGAGACCCGGGTTGAAAAACCAGGGTCGGCAACTTGCACACCATGGGTTTGGAAAAGTGGAGATGTTGCCTATAGCAACTAATCAGATTCTAGATCTCACTTTCCTTTTACATACTAGGGAATGTCAGTTAAAAACTGATGGGTTGCTATGGGAACATCTCCATTTTTCCAAACCCGCAGCTTGGTACATCTGGCCCATTTAATCAGATATTGTCCTATGGGTTACCCATAACAGAACCCAATAATCAAATGGAGCCCACTTAAAAAAGATGTACAATTTTGTGATTCTGGGTTGTAAATGACTTTGATTAAGACCTTCAGGTCCAGGTTGAAGACCTTGGCCAATGTTCTGATGTCTTTTAGGTGTCAGCAGCTCGAGAAGAGGTACCCGGCAGAAGAGGCTTTCCAGGGTACATGTACACCGACTTGGCCACTATTTATGAGCGTGCTGGTCGAGTAGAGGGCAGAAGCGGATCTATCACCCAAATCCCCATTCTAACCATGCCAAACGATGGTGCGTTTCCAACATATAGGTCTCTAGAGTGTGATCTCTGCTGCCAAATACAGGAATCCATTAATAATGAGTGTTCTGTAGAGCTGATGGTGCTCCATTGACTGTCTAACCTGAGGATCCTCTCTTACAGACATTACTCACCCCATTCCTGACCTGACCGGTTTCATTACAGAGGGACAGATCTACGTGGACAGACAGCTACATAACAGACAGGTCAGTGTATATTCTCATCCTGACATGCACCAGGTGGGAAATCTGCCCGAGAAATACCCTTTGTTATTTGTTCACAGATATATATATCAGTGCACATTCAGTGCAAGTGTGATTGCCATCCCATCATTGTTTTATGTTGTTCTTCCTTGGTTTTTTTCTAAGACTCCACAATCCTAAACTGAGATTAGTAGTGGCAGAAAGAGATGGAGTAGGTGTGAGGGGGTGTAAGTGTGTGTAATATAGGTGGAGTAGGGTAGGTGTGACGGGGGTTAGTGTGAGGTGTGTGTGTGTGTGTGTTAGTGTGAGTAGTATAGGAGGAGTGGGGTGAGGGTGAGTTAGTGTGAGGTAAGTGTGTGGGTGTTAGTGTGAGTAGTATAGGGTGGAGTAGGGTAGGTGTGAGGGTCTGTTAGTGTGAGTAGTATAAGTGGAGTAGGGTATGGCAGGTGTGAGGTGTGTGGGTATTAGTGTGAGTAGTATAGGGTGGAGTAGAGTAGGTGTGAGGATGTGTTAGTGTGAGTAGTATAAGTGGAGTAGGGTAGGTGTGAGCTGTGTGGGTGTTAGTTGGAGTAGTATAGGTGGGGTAGGATAGGTGTGAGGGTCTGTTAGTGTGAGTAGTATAGGTGGGGAAGGGTAGGTGTGAGCTGTTTGGGTGTTAGTGTGAGTAGTATAGGTGGGGTATGGCAGGTGTGAGGTGTGTGGGTGTTAGTGTGAGTAGTATAGGTGGGGTAGGGGAGGTGTGAGGTGTGTGGGTGTTAGTGTGAGTAGTATAGGTGGGGTAGGGTAGATATGAGGTGTGTGGGTGTTAGTGTGGGTAGTATAGGTGGAGTAGGGTAGGTGTGAAGGTGTGTTAGCGTGAGTGATATAAGTGGAGTAGGGTAGGTGTGAGGGTGTGTTAGTGTGAGTAGTATAAGTGGAGTAGGGTAGGTTCGAGCTGTGTGGGTGTTAGTGTGAGTAGTATAGGTGGGGTAGGGTAGATATGAGGTGTGTGGGTGTTAGTGTGAGTAGTATAAGTGGAGTAGGGTAAGTGTGAGGTGTGTGGGTGTTAGTTTGAGGAGCAGAGTGTTAAGTCTATTAGGCAAGTTATTAGTAGAGCTCCATGTCAGAGGTAGATCTAGGAGCATTTGTACTATTTATGTAGCCTTTATAGTCATCTCATTAATTTTTCGAGGAACATTGAAGTTTAATAATTCCTTGTAGATCTATCCTCCAATCAATGTGCTCCCATCCCTGTCCCGTCTCATGAAGTCTGCCATCGGGGAAGGCATGACCAGGAAAGACCACGGAGATGTCTCCAACCAGCTGGTAGGTTTCCACAATGTTACACAGAATAATGAACTTATATAGACTGAACAGCGAGATATTAAAGTCTGTCAGTAGCATTACAGGAGCCATGTTTGGGGTTCCTTGATGCAATAAAATGTGTATGATACTGGTGGAGACTTCAGAACGGTATGAATCTAGAAATCCTTATTACTGATTGGTTGTCCTAATGCAATAATGCTTATAGTGAAGACACCTCCAAACACTAATGGTTAGTCTAGTTCTATATATTTGTGTTGTCAACTTCAAAAACACATTTGTAGTATTGCACCAGGATACTCTGTGTATATATAATTCCAATAATCATGCAATTTCATTTATACTTAAAGCTAAAGTATGTATTTCCCACTAATCCACATTCTTGCCTGTTGAACAGTACGCGTGTTATGCCATCGGGAAGGATGTCCAGTCCATGAAAGCTGTGGTGGGTGAAGAAGCTTTGTCGTCGGATGACCTCTTGTACCTGGAGTTCCTACAGAAGTTTGAGAAGCAGTTCATCTCTCAGGGTAAACACGGGGGCTTTCACAGAGTGACCTCCACAGATGGATACCATTATCCAATGACATTAAACTCTTTACCAACATTTCAGCCAATGACAAATAAGAGTGTAGCAAGAGAGAGAATTGATTGGTTATTTCTGTTATAAGTAATAGTTAGTCAGATTAAACACATATTTAAGGCTAGCTAAAATATTATCCATCTGGTATCTGCCACCGATGGAGACCATATACAGTGCTCTTTCTAATATACAATCTAAAGGGGGAAATAAGACAAAGTCGGTCATAGAATTCATGGAGACTCTTGTAGATAGAGAGACACAGGTAAGAGCGACATTGTGGTATGGTTACAAGATGGTGAACAGTGACAGTGTAGTAGGTGGTTAGAAGATAATGGGTTGTTAGAGGATAGTGGGTGGTCAGAGAATGGTGGGTGGTTAGACAATAGTGGGTTGTTAGAGGATAGTGGGTGTTTAGAGAATAGTGGATGGTTAGATGATAGTGGGTTGTTAGGGAATGGTGGATGGTTAGACGATAGTGGGTTGTTAGACGATAGTGGGTTGTTAGACGATAGTGGGTTGTTAGACGATAGTGGGTGGTTAGGGAATGGTGGATGGTTAGATGATAGTGGGTTGTTAGAGGATAGTGGGTGGTTAGAGAATGGTGGACCATTATGTGATGGTGGACAGTTAGAGGAACATTAGAGGACAATGGGGTAGATCCAGAACTACGTTTGCCGTACGTTTATTCGCGTAGCGTATTTTCATGTGCGAAAATTCGTTACACTCCCCTCGACACAGCCCTTGCACGTACGTATTTTGCCAAGATACGCTTTCCAAACCCTACCTTAACTTTTTCCAACGTAACCGCAGTGATCCGCACACGTACGTATGGGCAACACGAATTTACGCAGCTAAGCACGCCCATACTGTACACTTTAAATACAAACCCCC